>JAHQIW010005120.1:0-83456 GCA_019055375.1 Parelaphostrongylus tenuis | reverse complement strand
GTATGATACAGGTGCCTGCTCCTCATTATACTTAGCACGTATAACTCAGGAACCCTATCCGCATTACTCATATGATTGCTCATCTCTCACATTTTCAACTATTGATCACATTGTATTCACCCAAGTTCTCGGTGAGTCTATCGACATCGCGGCCTTGTTATTGCTGTACTATAATGTACCTATATCGGTTTGATTGGTCAAGTTTGAGGTTGATCTACCGCAACAAACGAAAAGTACCGCGTGGCAAAACGCGTTCTACAGACAAAAATCACTATATGAAAGTTCAAATCTCGGTGAATTGCCGTCAGTGCTCGTTCTTGATGCCTTTTTATACGCCGTAGCGGAAATAAAATTATGTTTCAAATTCGTAGCGCTTTTATTCGGTTGGTCCATAAGTTCTATCAATAGAGCAAACAACATCAAATACATCAACCAGAGGTAACTAAAATGTGCTAATTTTTGTTATGCCAGGGCGAATGAAGAAAGGATCCTTTTCGCTGGACCAGGAACTTTTTAAAAGAGTGTTAGTATTCATTCGAAAGCTCGGATTCATGACTTGTGCGTTACGTGCCTCTTTTTTCAAAAAAGGCTCTTTTATAATGCTGTAGCAAAGAAAACATTCGTGCTCCACATACGCATATCTTTTACAGGACAGTACTGCTACCTGGAACTACGAGTGACCATCGATAACTGGAGTTATCATAATCCCAACGCTAGGTTCTTTTCTGGACGGACCGTTTCACTGCAGTGCAGAGCAAGATTGTATTTCACATACGCCGCTCGCTTCAGTGGCTAGTGTATGTGCGTGGACGTAAATCAATGTGCGACCAATCAATTGCGCTAGCGCGATTCATATGTGTGATGTGATCTTTGTTGTTGCATTTAGAATTTTTCTACTTATGTAAAAAAAAGCAGAGAAAACGTATGACTCTAATTCTACAAAATTCTCTCTGCGCGTTCATATGCTTTTCATGCTTCCAGCAAAGTAAAATTAGGCCATTCCATAAATTTTGGCACTAGAGAAATAAACACCAAACCTATAACCAAAAGTATTCAAAATTGCTTGATTTTTGCGTCGTTCAATAGCGCGTATTCCTGCTAAGACTTTCTACTCATCCACGAATGGTTTGTATGGAAAATGCTAGTGAAGCGCTACACAAGTTTAACGGAACTTGGGGCGATGTTGCGGTTGCAGAAGAATGGCTAGGAAGTGGTTCGCAAAAGTTCAAAAATGGAGAAAACAGCCCAGAGAATCAGTCGCGCTCGGGCCGCCCACAGGAGGCTCCATTAATCTTGCGCGCCACTTCATTAGCATTTTTCCTTACAGACCGTTCGCGTATAAGTGGAAAGCGAATTTGTTCCCACGACAGCTCCATCGCCAAGCAACTATAGACAAGTTGTATACCAATATCTTCGCAAGAATATGCACAATTGATTGATCTCAATACCATACAATTTTAATTACTTCTGGTTGATAGATTTGATGCTCACTGCTCTAGCGCCAAAACTTCTGGAGCTACTTTGCTGTAAGCATAAAAAGTACATGAACGTGTAGAAAAAATCTTGTAGAATCAGACGGGTACGTTTTATCTGCGATTTCTTTCAAAGCGAGGAAAAGTCCTAAATTCAGCAACAAAATCGCACCACACACGTGAGTCGCGCTAGTGCGATCGATTGGCCACGTATCGATCTACGGGCGCGTAAACACATTGGACAATGAGCGCGTATGTGAAACTCAATCCTAAGTTCATTGTTACATTGCAGTGAAATGGTCTCCTCAGAAAATAAGCAAAACGCTGGAATGGCCGAAACTTACGTTATCGAATTGTTACGATTTATCAAACGGAAGAGCTCTGTTTTGCGAGAAATATGCGTTTGTGGAATAGAATATTTCTTTTTGCTACAGCCTTGAATAAAGGTTTTCTTGAAAAAACGGGCATACAGCAGTCTCCCGATATTGGAACTTTTGAATAAGTACTAACACTCTCGTGAAAAGTTCTTTTCCAGCGCAAGTTGTCGTCTGTTCATTTGTTTTCGTCTAACAGAAAAGAACCGTATACTAGATGGAGATGATTGCTCGTGAACATAATTGTCTTTCTGAGTTTGGCTTTATGCGGATACCACATCTCCTTTTTGACTTATCTGGCGTTCGCAGTAAATAGCAAAAACACCGAGAAGTAAATCAGGAAAGCGGGAAAATAAGACTTTTTGATTCAATTTGTCAAACATTTCGGTGGTGAACTTACAGATTTTGATACATGTTCTCTTCGTTTTCTATGTGTCCCCGCACGTTTTCGTTTAATTCCTCCTCGATTTGATGGAGAGTTTTTCAAAATGGAACGTCGACCTCGTTTTTTAGGAGCATCCAAGGAGCTTTCTTCGCTAATAATTTCGCCCTGCAATGAAAACATATCTCGTCCTATCGAACTTTTATAAGGAGATCTAAATCTACAATTTCAACTACTGAATGTATATCAGGCAGTTCCATGAGTTTTGGCACTACAATAAACACCAAATTGATTAACCAGAAGTGATTGAAACTGCATGATCTTGGTATCGTTCAATTGAGAATTTTCTTTGGAAAAAATTTGTGGCTTACAACTTGCCTGTACTTGCTTTCAGACGAACGAAACTGTCTTGGAAGAAAATTCGCTCGCTAATCATGCATGAATGGGTCATAGGGGAACAACGCACAAGATTAATCGAGTTTGTGGCAATGATACGGTTGCCAAAAGGACGACTAGGAAGTGATTCGCGAAGTTCAAAACCAAAGAAGGGGAGGGGGGAACAGTTTGGAGGATCAGTAGCGCTCGGGCCGCCTACTATAAGCTCCATCAATCTTGCGCGCCGTTTCACCACCATCCTTCCCTACACACCATTAATGCATGAGTAGCAAGCTAATTTGTTCCCACGAGAGCTCCATATTAAAGCAAGTTGTGTACCAAAATGTTTTCAAAAAAAAAAATGCGCAGATGAAGGATACCAAAACCATGCAATACTAATTACTTCCAGTAACTCAATTTAGTGTTTACTGCTCCAATGCCGAGAACTTGTGGAGCAACCGAATATATTTAGAGAAATAATCGAATAGTATATAGAATCGGTTGTTTGTGAAAATCTGCATTTTGAGCGATTTTTTGCCGAAACCACAATTCATCCTTGCTCGGTATATAGAGGGAACATAATGAAAGTATCGAGTAAATCTAAAAACGAACGAGAAGAGGGGCAAAGACTGACTGTGATAGTTCTCGGTTGAAAAAATGAACAGCAAACGAACAGTACATTATCTGGCAATACAACGTCAAGAACTATATAGTTCAAATAATTTTCTGTACAGAACAAACGAACATCTCCAAAATTTTATCTCATAAAATGTCAAACTTAACTGTAAAGCCACGAACCTCTTCCAATTCCGGTCGGAAAGAAAACTCCGACTTTGGCAACTGCATCTCCTCAGGGTGCACGGTAGGCAGTATAATGAAGTCCTTATTAGGCTCAAATACGCTAAACTGAGGTTCAGCCAAACTGGATGATGGGGAGTGAAAAGGGAAGTTCAGTGATAATGCGGATACATCAGGCTTGGCATTATCATCTACGATCATAAGGTCGCCAATATTAGTAACAGATGAATCTAGCAATTTTTGGTGTGATTCTTCTGAGTTAAGTTGCGAGTACGACGTTGTGGGCCGCTGATGAATTTCCAGTTCGTCCTTTACATTTGTTTCTTTGGATCGATAAGGATCCGAAATGCAGATATTGGCAGCATGTGGAGCGTTCTGCTGGCTTTGAGCAGTCGTTACAGCACAACTTGATGGAAAGCTGGCATTAGCAGATTCCTACAAAGAAAAAAAAGTTGACTTTGAACTTCTTGCACAAACAAAATTAGAATATCCTACATAACAGTAAGAAGTCGGCTGCGCATCAACACAGGACATCAAGTGATCGTTGTTGTGATGAAAATTGACATCAACCTGAAAACGTTAGCTCAAATATGGGATGCAGAGCACATCACAGAGTGATAGATAAGACGTCAACTTGTGAGTACACGCTAGCTCCACGCCATCATTTCCAAGGTAAATGAATCATACGAAACTTCCAAACACGTGGCTGTTGATGAATAAAGAAATCATATAACACCTCATGTTTGGCTTAACGAAGAAAATTAGGATATATCACCTAGGATAATAAAGAACCGCGCAAATCCAGTCATATTTCTATTTGACAGCCTTGCTGTAACTGACTAAGTAACCAAAATTTCCATTCTCACATTATGAATACCCTTATTATGTCATCCTCTGGTCGCCAACACAGGCAACTTGTCTGTACCTTCGTATGTCTTCTTGATACTTTTTGAGGTGTTAGTTGCAAGCTATTTACGTTATAAGCAATTATTTGAAGAAGATTTCGAGAATGTCATTACCTCATAAGTCACAGAACAGCTCGCGATTCCGTTATTTGATTGAGTGGGGGAACTCATGGAATAGACGCTTGGGATGCCGACCAGAGGTGCATCAGATACTGCTACATCAGGCGATTTACGATCGCTGACATTCTCACGTGGAATTATTTCAGTCGGACCATTTGTACAGAAGTTTCTTAGAAATTTCTGGAAAGATATATGTATATAATTCCAGAACTCCCTATGTTTTTTTAATACTCTTTCGCAGTGTTATGATGTTTCAAAAAATCCCAAGAGAACTGAGTGGAAAGCAAAAACTCGTCCCGTTGTTACCTATTGGTGCTGGAAAGCAGTGTATGTGGACAATGATGTCTCGAAATTGACAAGTAATCATTTAACGACTCGGTGTTACCTTTCGTAGCCTTTTACTTCAATTATATAAAGTTTCGAAACATAATACAACAAGAGTACAAACCGGTTCGAGAACAATAATAATTTTACTCACGAGATTTATACATATACATACATCTGTATTCATGTGCACACGTGCATATACGTATATTATATATATATATCATGTGTGTATGTGGGTATATATGTGTATGATATAATGTACATATACGTATACATATATGTATGTATATATATATATATATATATATATATATATATATATATGTAAGACACATGAGTGCATGTTACATAATTGCACACATGTGCAAGTATATATGTGTGCACATCTACGTATATGTACATTTAATGTATATACGTATATACATATGTATACATATGCATTCATATACATATTTATATATGAGAATAAGCAAACTGCATTTTTTTAAATGTGCGCAAAACACCCACATTGTACCAAATTGGCCTCTCCTCCTCGGGCCACATTTGTAACGTTCCATAGCGAGCCACTGGCCGTTCAAAAGGAAATCGAAGATGACACACACCTTCAAGGGCTTGCTAAAACAACGAATCTTCACCCTGCCACAATTCGATGACAATCAAAACGTGGGTCCTACTATTATTATCTGATACAGTGGATTACGTTGATTCACTTGACCCTCGTTGTGCAGCCGTGCAATGCGTAGGTGGTTCCGGATTTGTTGGATCGTTTTACAAGGCAGTAGCATTCTTTTTATCCAGTACAACCTAAAAACTACTTAACACTCAGCAACTTACAAAATTTTTGAATACAAAAATCATCCATCAGAATGTTTAGACTCTAAGTAACAACCTCCCAAATGGATTATTTGAATTAGAGTGCGGAATATGTCGAAAACTGTGTTAGGGCGTGAGCCAGCAGCAGATCTTCTCCAGGTGTGAAAAACTGGTGAGGAAACGTAAACAAATCTGGCTGCACACCAGGTATAAGGTCAGGGTATATGACAGCACAGCTACGACCTAATACAAGCGCTGCTTCCGGTCGAGGAGACCAACCTAAATTTCATAGAAGTAGAATTGAATTGCATCACATTCAAACAATTGTTTTTTTGAAACTTTGAACTAACCAAATGGTGTTGGATCCCATTTAACATATTGCGGAGCAACAGGCTTAACACCCATAATGTCATGACAAGAGTCAATAGCTGCACCAAGATTAGAGATATTGAAAATGGACCACTGACCACCGGCATAGTATAGCGAGTCAAGTTCATTCTGAAATTACGAAGAAATAAGTTCATATTGCGATAGTTGAACATTTTGTCGCTACCAGCATCCTACCTTTAAAAATCAGAATCTGTACAATTAAGCTTCTCAAAACAAATTGTCTCAAAGGCTATACCTACTGATGTGACAAGTATTTCAATATTTGACACAGTATAAAATATCAAAACTGCTGTGGTTTGACTGCGAATTCATGTTGAGGAAAAAAAACGCAGATCGCACAAATATGCAAAAAATCAAAACGTTGAAAATTTCCGACAGTGCCCGGCTTTACATATGGCCAACCTTATATCCGTAATGTACAAAGATGTTTAAATTTGCGTGTGAGTCCTGCCCATGCGACTTTTCGTGGATATCGTTCAGTGATTGTCGAATCACGGGCACTCCTCATAAAAATGGATCTCTGGTCGGTTAGTCGCGAGTATACACAGCAGTAATCACGTGGCATACAATGAGTGGACCAAATGAGATTTCTAGTTTCCTGAGAGGCAAAGAGATCACGCGATGGATGAAGTCACTGTTTCTGCAGCGCCACTGTTTCTGCAGTACCTTCTGTATTTACATGAACACATTTAGGCATGCTGGTATGGATGTGTTCTCATTGACGTGGATTGGGTTGTGTGAACAAATTTGGTCATAATGCTACAGTCGAGTAACTGTGAAGCGTATGGAGGCGGTTAGGAGTCACCTTCAACAAATAAGCTATGCCTTGCCCAGTCTGTGAGAGAATAGCAAGCGACCAATGAGTATCATTACACCACGTTCACACAAGTAGGATAAGTGGGCTTCGTTACGAAGACCTTGGAAGAGCTCCCGACAGGGAAGTGTTTTGTAGAACGAATACGGAGAGGCTGCAAGGGTTTGACGGTTATTCTGGGCTAAATCACGTCAGACCAAGGTCAAAATCTATACGTTCAATACGTGTTCACTCGCATCATCCGAGTGTTCTAAGGAAAACCTGATCATGAATGTCAAAAGGATAAAATATGTCATCAAAGTGGATGAGACAACATGCTGCCTACTCAAGGTATTTATGACAGAGAGAAGTGCCTGTCGGAACTCGAAACATCTGCTAGTAGAGGTGTCGGCAGATCTGACGTCCTCGTTATCACAGATTTTTCAGACACTGTAGATCAATACCGGCTTCGACCACCTTGGCCGCTGACGCATCAACATCAAGTGTCCCAAAGTTAGACATGACACCGGACCTTCCTTTTTGTTTTTTGCACTTAGCTGAAAAAGCGCAAAGTTCAAAAACGGACTCCCGATACTACCATAACCAAGGGCCTATTCAGATCTACGCAGCTCTAAGAAAATGTCTTCATAAATAAGACTGCCAGAAATAGGACCACGCCGAAACTGTTTGGATGATGGGTCTGGTTGCTTCGTAAAACGATAAAAAGTCACTGAGCATTATCGAACACATGGTAGAAAAGGCTATGGGAGAATATCGACTCACACAAATAAGAAAAAAAATCCAATGCTCTGACGTACGACAACGATTGCAAATAGAAACAGTGTTCTACGTGCCATAATGTCAAATATCAGGAGAGATAGAAACGTAATGTGCTTCAACGACAACTGCTGAACAAGAGTTGTTACGATCACGATTCCTTGGGATATCAAACGCACATCAACCCTTTCGGGACCACCAGTTGTAATAGCCACACGCCGTGCAAATCGCCGATTTTCGGTATCTGATTAGGGCTTTTTCGTCATTTTGGGTAAAAGTCTGAGGTTCCTTGTAATATTACGATACTTCAAGATTTTCTCTACACACTCGTGTGCTCTTAGTGCAAGGATAACGCTTATGTTTGAAAAGAAAGGCTCCCTTTTACTACGAAATCACAGTGATGCTGGCATTCTGTCAATCGGTAAAAAGTTGTACAAAGAATATAATGATGTAGTCGATCATTTTTGACATATTGAAATAAACTATGCATTAGATGAAAAAAAGAACAAGCATCAGTTAGTAGACAATTTGCCTCCGACCAACATGATATCCAAGTGTAAGCTTGTATTTTGAACGATTCACATCGGTTGTACTTTAACGAAAGAGACATTATTTTTGCGACATATGAAGAAATAGTAAACTAAACTATTGGTCCCTGATCAGGCGACGAGTACTGACCGACGTCTGTTGCCGCGAATGGATCTAAGATCAATTGCCGTCTTTCTCTACATGCGCGTTGAACTTTGGGGGTAGCTGGCTCACCATCCTGGGAAAAAGGATCACCTGTATCACCTGTCGTCCCGTTGATCGTCGAGTGACTCGAGCGCGGTACCAGCAACTCTTCCATTTTTCCCTATCGCGTGCAAGAGAAGCCCAGTGGGTCCTCCTCGCTCTAGGGATTCGCTGAGCATCATATCTTTCTTCCATCGCTTTCGTGAAGAAATCGGACCAACGGGTCAGTGGTCTTCCTTTAGAGCGCTTGACGTCCCGAGGAATCCAGTCGGTAACGGCTCTCGTCCATCGGTTGTCGTTGAAGCGCATCACGTGTCCTGCCCACCTTATTTTCGATACCCTGGCGTGTAGAACGGCGTCTCTGATTTTCGATCGTTGACGTAGGTCGGAACTTCGGATCCTTTCTCTCATTTGCGAAATACGGGATACTCCTAGCATCGACCTTCCGACTACGCGTTCGATAACGGCAAGTGATCTTTCATCCTGCTTACGTAGCGACCAGGATTCTGCTGCATACGTTAGGGCAGGGATAATTGTCGAGTCGAAAAGGTGGGCACGGAGTCGGATGTTCTTTGTCCTCTTCACTACATCTTCGATGCTCTTAAACGTTCCCCAAGCCGCTCGTTTCCTCCTGCTCAACTCTGGGGCTAGGTCGTTAATCATGTTGATTTCACGACCTAGATAGATGTAACTGGAGCATTCGGAAAATGTCGTTCCGTTGAGCGTGAGTGGGGCATTAGAAACCTATCCGTTCCTCATGAACATTGTTTTCGTTAGATTCGGTTGAAGACCAATCTTTCCACAGGCGTTATCGCAATCAGTCACATTCGTTCTGCTTGGCTGATGTTTGGTGTTATGAGAACGATATCGTCAGCAAAGTGAAGATGGTTTAATTGTCGACCGTCAATTTTCACTCCCATTTCTTCCCATTCCAATGTTCGCATGACGTTTTGTAAGGTGGCAGTGAATAGTTTTGGCGAAATTGTATCGCCGTGTCGAACCCCTCTTCTTACGTCAATGGTGATATTGTTGTAGAATGGAGATATTTTAGTAATAAAATCTTTATAAAGCTCACGAAGGATCATTATGTACCGAGTAGGGACGCCCTGGTTATCCAGAGCCTCTATAACCGCTTCTGTTTCCACTGAATCAAAGGCTTTCTTCAGATCGATAAAAGTGAGACAGAGTGGTTGTTTGTACTCTCGCAAAACTTCCAATGAGTCTTGTGATCGTGTGGATGTGGTCTATGGTACTAAATCCTTTTCGGAACCCTGCTTGTTCGCATGGCTGTCCTTCGTCCAGTGTTCTGTCAATCCTGTTCAGGATGACTCGAGTAAAGAGTTTATAGACAACGGATAGCAAGCAGATTGGGCGATAATTGCCTATGTCGTGAAGGTCTCCCTTTTTGAACAACAATACGGTCTTGCTGGTTTTCCATTGAATAGGGAACCTTGCATTCTGACAGGTAGCGAGTGAAGAGCCGAGCCAGGGTGTTGATGAGAACTGGCGGCAGGTTCTTCAGGTGTTCTGGTCTAATCCTGTCTGGACCGGGTGTTGTTCTGTTTTTCACCGACGATATAGCATGTCCGATTTCGGAAGGAAGGAGCGGTGGAACGACATATTCGTCCTCTTTCAATTTATATGACGGTAAGAGAACATGGCTAGCGAAGAGATCCGAATAGTATTGGTGGATGATTTTCTTCCATAGCCCTTCTGGAAGCTGTAAGTGTCCCGCCAGGGTATCGGAGTGCAATCATCTTGGTTTTATAGTTGGCGAAGCCTCGCTGGGCTTTGCGAATGCTCTTCCCAGCTTCTGCAGCTTCAGCCATAACTGCTGCTCTTCTCTCTTTGAGGTCTTCTTTTATCGCTTCGCTGCATCGTTTCGCAAGTTCGGACGGAAGGTTTCGGTTGCCTGCAGCTCGTGCGATTCCACGTTGACGTATCAGCTCGAGTGTCTGCGGAGACAAGCGTCTCTTCGTGACCTTAGGACTCTCGGCTTTTTAGCGCTAACGTGAAGATATTCAACGAGTCGATCGTATTCTTCGTCGATGTTGTCCACAACGGTATCTTCCCAAGAGCCGACTAATGATTTCAATACATCCCAGTTTATAGTAGTTCTGGGACTTCGTTGTTTGAATTTAGCGGCTTTCTCTCCTCTCCTCGAAAATCGGAACGTTGCGCGAAGGAGGCGATGGTCTGATCCCGTGTAGAACTTGGAACAACAGCGACGTCGGTCAGGCAAAACCTTCGATTTACTATGATGTGATCTATTTCGTTATGGTACTCTCCATTGGGAGACTCCCACGTCGATCGCTGAGAGAGAGGCTTTTGGAATTGCGAGTTACCATGGATGGTTTGGGTCGTCATGATAAACTCGGATAGCCTCTCACCCTGTTCATTCCATTCTAGTCCGTGGGTCCCTATGTGACGTTCTTCAGACGTTCTTCTAAGTCCAATTTTTGCGTTAAAATCTCCGACAATGACCTTGAAGAATGTACGATCTTCTCTGAAGAATTTTTCGAGGTCCATATAGAACGCTTCCACTTCGTCTTCGTCATAGCTTGATGTTGGTGCGTAAGCAACGAAGATGGATATAGAGTTAAGAGTTATAATAGTGACTGGAAATTGAAAAACAATGAACAGTATATCAGAAGAAGCTGTTGCACAATGCATGCGATGCCAGGCCATCGATAATTCCTAACATAACCAAGTTTAGAGTAAGGATTCGTTCAATTCTATTAATTTATATAATGATTCACACGACGAAGTTTGAAATTTTTTGAATTGCAAAAAATTTCTGTGCAAGAAGGGTCAGTCGTATTCAGGAGAACTAGTAAGTACAGTAGGCTACCACCTATTTCATCATTGTTTCAGTAAATCCAAATTTCATTCAAAGTCTGGGTGTAGAGATCTATTCTTTCCTGACAATCGAAGCCTGATACTTCAGCAATGCGCTGGATTGGCTGCTGTTTCAAGTTCACAGACTATGATGATTTCACATCATCTACAAGCTATACCAGCCACTGCATAATCTGGGTAATGTAACTATACCGCGTATATTTATGTCTATTCTCGAGGGTTACCGTGAGAAATTGGATCCGCAAGCAAGTAAAGCTGCTATTCGTAAATGTTATCTTTTATGGAGGATATTGCAAAGCTGCTAGTTGTTGCTATTGTGAGAGATGTTATGACTTTGAATAAGAGGTCTTCTACAGTAGGGAAACTTGAGTCTTACACACTGCCTCCAAAGACATGTTGCAAACTTCTGCCAGATGTGTAAATCAAGTAAACCAATCACATAGCTCGAATCCATAACGCTGATGCGCAAAGGTAAGAATATACAATTACGTGGATTGCTCTGTAGCATTTTCGCTAGCTAGCTGTCACATCGTCATGGTTTTGGTAGTTTAGCTGCGCTACGAGTATTCGCTTCTCTTCCTCATCTTACTATTGACGTAAGTTTATTACGCCATTACAACTACAACTTGCTATGTTGTTTGCGAATATTCGAAAGCTTACCTTTCAGCGTCGCCATGTCATTAGAAAAGACGGGGAAGCTCTAAAAGAAGAAGACTGGAAAGCCTTAGGAGAAGAAGACTGGAAAGCTTTAGAAGATGAAGAATTGGAAACCATGTTCACAGGCTTGGCTGTAAGCGCTGACGAGGACACTGGTAACGAATCAGACGCGAGCATGGACAAAAACGTGGACACTCCACAAGGTTCTGGGGATGCTAATCTCAAATACTCACAAGATCACGCCGCTCCACAGCCGACACCCAGGCGTATTTATTCTCGATGTCACTTTGCCACGAAGTGGACGTTGTATTGGATGTTATAAGAAATTGGTAGTACGTGTAGATGCTTATGCTTATGCTCGAAACAAAGGCAAAAAAGTAAGCACGAGGTCCAGCCGATGTCAGCATTATATTTGTTTACCTTGTTTCAATACTGCTCATTGAAGATGTGCTGTTAGGCGCTTTAGCGTTTGACAAGTTTCTATAATTTAGGTAGAAAAATCATGTCGTATGATACTGAAGACATTTACGAACCGAGAACTGATTATTTTAGGACTCGATGTTTATTGTGATAGAACGCATATTTTGATGAATGCAACAAGCAAAATTCTATGCAACGCGGTGTGAATGTTGACCGGTACTGATATTCAGGGTGAACAGCTAATCATCGATGGTTGTTGTATAATTTATTGCTTGCTGAATAAATATTTCAATCAAAAGATCAATAACATCGGTGAAAGACTTGATAAATTTGGGTGAGGAACGTGCAGTTTCTCCACAAAAGTACTCTACAAATTGATGATTGTGGGGCTTTATGAAAGCTTATCCCATGCGTGCTAAAAATTACACCACATAAGCTTCTTAAAAAGTCATAAATCGAAAAAAAATCCGTTTCAGTTTTACACTGTTGCATATCCTTTCATATCATTTGAGCCAACGTGTCATGTGGTCTGGTAAGGGCTCTTGTACAGCCCGATACACGTGTTTCGTCCTTACAGACTCGTCAGTCGGGCAGAACCCGTCGTCTTTCGATATTTTTATAGTCAGTTCTCTCGGCAGCTCTGCTCCCTTACAGAGAGTCATCGAAGACGAACGTTTTACACCCTATGTCAAGCTAAATTTTTACCTAACACAGAACGTTTGCGCACTCGATTGCTCTTTGGCTGGTATTTTTATCATATTATACCTTTATTTCGAGCGCTTTATTAAGACCACGCTCAAATTTCAATAGATCCCTTCATTATTATTTGATATAGTTGATATTACTGTTGCATATCGTCAAAAATGATAAGTAATAAATGGAGATGCGTTATTTTTCCCTTGATGGTAGCTTGGTAATGAAAAGTGGTAATTTTTAACATGTGGACTTTCTTTTTACAGAAAAAGACATTTATAGAAGGCCTATAGTAACATATCATTCTTTCTGATCATAAATTGTCTCTAAGGTACGAATTTCACTATACTATCACCAAAACAGCCACTGTGAAGTTCAAGAGACTAGATGTTCACTCAGAGTGTGGAATCTAATCTTGATTTCCTTCCTTCAGGGCACTAAGAGATAAGTTCAAGAAAGCCTAATTGATTATTAAAATCTATACTTTTCGGACTATCGAACGATTATCAAAATTCTACTGTAAGGTCAGGCATAAACTATAGCGAAGCAAGCAAAGCACTCTGGAAGCAAAACGCAGTTTTTGTTCATTGTTTTTACAGCGCTTAAGAAACTACAATTGCAAATCCAATTCAAAAACGAAGTATATATTTAGAACCATCATTTTTCAAACTATCGAATGATCACTGAAACTTTAGTGAAAAACCTTCAATCTGTGAAAAGACCATGTGAACACGAGTGTAACTCACACTGCACACTACGAAGAAAAAAAACGCGATTTTCTCTTAGTCGCTACAGCTCACCGAAAAAGACATTTCCAGAAGTCAAGGATACCATCAGAACAGCAATTTTTTCAGCTATCGAATGGCTATCTAAAGTCTAACGAGAAGTCTATAGATGACGAGAAAAGCTCAAAAATTCGCGTGTACCATGTGTGATAAACACGGTTCCGAAAGGGTTAATAAGACGATCTCCTCAATGGTCAAAATTGTTCACGGAAACCCTAGAAAACAATTATCACGCCCAAAGAATCTCTAGATTAATGACAACTGACTAGTCTTTTTTACAAAACGCATAGAAATAAAGATTTAATAGCATCCGCTCGAGTCATTGAACGGTCAATGAGACCACAGTTGGTGGTCCAGTTGACTCCTTCTAAAAGTTCGTTTTGATAAAGAGCTTTGAAGTCTTGAGCATGTACCGTCTACTCTTTTGGACAATCACAGAATGTCTTCGTAAACTAGTTCAGTTCTAATTTTACAATTCCGGAGAGATTACGGAGGTAAACCTAAAGAGTGTCACATGATGGGAATTTCAGGCAAAGCATCGTTTTCGTGAACGAATTAGATGATGACTACTGTTTTGTGTTTGGTAAACAATTCTCAACGAAGAAAAAGCAATAAGAAACCTTTCCGTATTTTACTAAGACAGAATTTCATTGTGAAAGATTACGTAAGCTTGCGCTGTATTGGCAAACAACTGAGGGTTAAGATTTTTGGAGCAGCAAAGGGTTCAAAGTTGAGAATCTGAATTCTTTTCGGCGTTAAAAACAGTAGAATTAACACCCGTTGAAAACAAATAAACATTTTGAGGATGGATTGATGCGAAAAATGCAACACGGTTGGTAAAAACGGTAAGAGAAACGATAAGGAGTATACTTACGATCATTAGCTGATACTGATTTTTAACATGGGCTAGACGTTTATCATGATAGCACATTACCACTGATTGAGTTAACAATTGAACGTGCTGAAAACGTGACTGCTTACATCTAGGAGAAGTCCAAGCTTTCACAATCATGTTTATCAAATGGCCACTATGAAATCATACCTGCTCCAACTGAATACGCAATTGGTCCAACTCTTCGGATTTGAATTGGACAGGTTTCCCTAGATTGTAGAAATATAGAGGTAACTGTCCGAATATTATGGAGGCAATGGTCTAATAGATGTAGGATAGGCTTACCACTAATCAAACTAGAAGAATATGAACCGTCAGGAGGAGGGTCGTCCACAGGGAGTGTGACCTAAAAAAGCGGAAGAAACACTTTTTAGATAATGTTTCATGCATTTAGAATCACATGTAACATGTAAAAGACTTGAAAATCATACAAAATGTCATATTTTAAAATAGCAACTGTCTTTTCTCATAATTTATCAAAGAGTCAATGTACCGATGTATCGAAATTCTCGATTTACGGGAACGTTCCCTTAGAATTATAATGAGACGGTTGAAATTTGGAGTACGAAAGAAAAAACAAAGCAATGCTTAGAACTAAACGCAACATCCATACAGAAAAATGCTCAGCATCGTTCGTATGGGAAAAAACCATACAAGAACCCATATTTACGCCTGGTTCTCTCGTTGTTGACAATAGTGGGAGCGAAGTTTGAGCGCACTAACGAGTGCGAGTATCGACTCAAACTCAGAATACCTTTCAGGGTTATGAATACATTTGGTTGCATGAGTAATAATGGAGCCCTGTACGATCTATCGCTACTGTTTGCTAAACTACTTGCAATTACCACTAAATGATCGGCTCACTTGGCTTCTCATCCGACAAGTGCTCGTTGATTCTCGAAAACATTCAGCGAAGGTTTGAAAAGTGCAGTCCACCTTAAGTTTGAGCACGCTCATTGAATTCTACCAACAACCACCAGACTAGATTGACAAGCGCCGCTTTTGAATCTCTTACATGATAAAAAGGAGTTTATTTTGAACGAAAATGTGTCCACTGCTGTTCATCTGCTTCTAAACACTTTAATTCTCATGCCTATCCTCTAGTGTTCATAGAAATAATTTGGACAAAAGTGGTTCCTGTATTGGGGGTTCCAGACATCTCAATTTGCTTCTACCGTTCAATGGGCTTCTCATTACCTTTCGAACAGAACATAGCCTTCTTTTTCTCGAGAAGCATGAAGAGAAGAGACAGATGTAACACCCGCGAACTTCTGTGACTTGAGTTACGCTTTGATGGTATTCCACACAGGTTCTTTTCGCTTATTCGGGGACAAATGAAGAAGCTACCCCTTCGCTGGATAAAAACTTTCCCTTGCACTTTCAATATACATTTCAAAGCTCAAACTTCTCGAAGGTCACAACTCTTTACTCAAAGTATAAGGAGCCATTCGATAGTGTAAGTTTCTACACGCTTTATTTTCTGAAAAGACCAATCCACTGCAATGTACAAGGGAGTTCAAATTGACTTTCACATATTCGGCGCGCTTGTTTATAGGCTGATGCGCCGTCTGGAAGTCTACAACTCATGATTCAAAACGGCATTCCGCAATCGACTGATGGAAATGTGTTGATGCGTCACATATGAGGAGCGATTATTGTATTCGATTAAGGAACTTTTCTGCGCTTCGAAAGAAACTCCACTTAAAACGTGTGACTCTGGATTTCTTCTACATGTTCATATGCTTTTCATGCCTCCAGCGAAGTAATAGTAAAAGTACGCGGCCGGTGTAAAACATATTTCTATTGTGAATGCTACGACCTTATAAACGGATGTTTTCAAAGAAGGAGCATATAGCGCAGTAGCCAAATTTGAGCTTTCGAATTGTTGCTAACACTCTTAAGAAAAGTTATTGACCAGCGAAAGTAGTCGTTGCTTCAATTGCTTGCGGATAACCGGAAATTTCCATTTGATGAAACAATGAGGAGAGAACTTAGAAAATATTCGACTATTTAGTTATCAGTAGGGTGAAATAAGATGCGTAAAAGAGAAAACACCCGCCTTTTGATCATTCTTCAATTGGCTGTTCCATCCTTCTGATCGGCGCTTAGTGCGTCTTTTCTTTGGGCTAGGAATTTTTGGAAGTATCAAATCCGAACGAATAGCCTCCACATCACTGCCAATCATCAAATCGAGAAAAAGTCCCTCAACTTCGCGCTCTAAAAAGAAAAATTGTGCATTGTAGGAAGTAAAATGAATAAGATTTATCGTAAGGGTAGGACGGTACTTTTAAACTGTTTAAACAAATTACATGAAAACTTATAAAATGCTTAATAAAACCTCACTTGGTATCTCCGTGAATTTATCCATTCGCAATTCATCTTTGTCTTTCTCAATCTCTTGCAGATCTTCTAACTCAGTCAGCACATTATACTCCTCATCATCTGGATCGTCGTCATCGACTGGTAAGGTCTCATTTTCTGAACACAAACCATTGGTTTCTCAGGATCGGCTACTACTTGGATTAGTTCAGTTTCAACAAAGACCTTCAGACTTGGCAAAGAAAACTGCACAAATCTGAAAACTATGAGAAAAACCAACAACACTGAAGGATTCGTAAAGCGGATTACCAACCGTGTACGGGTGTTGAAGCATGTAGGCCTTGCAGAAAATCCAAATAATCTGTATTTTCCACAAAAGTAAGCACCTGAAAAGATCATTTCTCATTCTTCTGGAAAAAAAAATTGGGCAAAATTCATTACAAGTGTGATATGACGAAGTGATTTTTGTGCTTACCTCTTGTCCGTGGTCATCTACAAAACTGTCAAAGCTCTCCTGTGTAAACGGTGTATTTGAGCCAAGTGAGTAGTTCTCTTCAATGTGAGGAACACGTGATCGTAGCGGATACGGCGACGCCTCTGTGACATCATTCTCCTTTTCCTGTAATGAGTCTGCTACAGACAACCCTAAGTGCTGATATGTTTGGAAAAAGGAAAAAATGAATAGAATCAGTTCATCTTTTGATTAATTCACTTTAACTCCATTAGACCCGCACCACGGTTTTCTTCTAGTAGGGTGGTCCTAGTAACCTCAACATTAGACACGGCTTTTTCCTTCATAGACCTCATATAAAACTCGTGGAACACCGTTTTTGAAACCTCGAGGATAGCCAGTTTGAGGGATTCCGTAGGATCTTCGTTACTGATTGCTGGAGAATGTTACTGGGCTGACAGGAAATCTACCGGACTTTCCCGCTTTTGGTAAGCATTTTTCAAGCATTTGAGTTTTTGTTTTTACTATCGTTTATAGCAGCTTCTTATAATTATTTTGATATATGACATCTATACATTTGTTTTAAGATAGAGTTGTCCGAAGAACAAATCGATTGTCGATGCTGCACGAACATCATTTGGGTTCAAGTGCAGCTTTGACACGTAACGATACTCGTGTAATATCAACAATCGTTTTTACTTTTGGGACAACTCTATCTTAGAACAAATGTATAAGTGATGCATATATATATATACATTATAGAGCGCACGTGGCGCAGTGATTAGAGGTGCTCTGCGTCGCACACGAGGTCAATGGTTCGATCTCGCGCTCATGGCTCACCAAGCCATCCATCCCTCCGGGGTCGGTAAATTGGTACCAGGCAGGTCTCAGACTTGTCTGGAAGGATAAGCAGCACTGACTCGGTTCAGCGGGAGGCCACCGCGAGTCATTGTAAAGGCCAGATATGCATTCAATCACCTCAAACGAAGTTAAAAATTGAAGTCGAATGCATGGCGCATCCCTCAGGGATTGATCAACGCCGAAAGCTTTTATCCTTTTATCCTTCCTATATACATTATATATACATATATATATATATATATATATCAAAATATCAATATATATATATATACATATATATATATATATATATACATATATACATATATCAAAATAGCCACAAGAAGCTGCTCTGAATGATAGTAGGAAGAAAAACTTAATGTATGGAAAATAATTAACAAAAACAAAGGAGTTCAGATAATTCCTTGCCAAACCAATAAGAAGCTAGCTGTGGAATAAATAGCGCCGAACTGCATTAGCCGCTCGGCCACTCACGCCACGATTCTTTAAGAAAGAAGAACAGAAAGCAGCTACAACTAGCAATTAGAAAACCATACAGAGAAAACTCTACAACTAATGCGCTGGTATAACTAGGAAAAACAAATAGAAAATCGAAGTAGGAAAGTGGAAACAAAAAAGAAAACACCGCAAATAAACAATTCTTTTTGAACGAAGCAAATTCAACAACTCTAAGAGGTTTTTTAATGAAAAGGACTAAAGAATGTTGCTACATACGTGGTCATCTAGGGGGTCATTTCCACGATCGACACCATTAGCATTCGTTTCACTCTCTGGCATTTTGTCAAGATGATCAGTAGCTACTGAGGCCTCCTCTTCATCGTCACTTTCTTCACTCTAAAAGTAAAAATTTGTTTGAACTGTAAGAAAATACCAAACGCATGGTTTCTAGTAGAATTTGCAAAGAAAGAACAGCACAGAAATCAGAGCAACATCTGAAAAAAAAGCTTACATTAACGTCCTCTGGTGTATAGTCCTCATCGTCGTCTTCGTCGTTAAACCTTACATCGAGAAATGTTCTGGGTAAAGGCACGGATTTCACGGCGACCTCAAAAATTTTAAGAATTTGAACGAAGTCTTCTATAAATTTTTTAACGCATTTTGGACTCAAAAATATCGCACTGCTGAAATGATACGGATAAATTGAGATATGAGTGAAGCTGTAGAAATCAGCATTACCGCTTCGGTTGCAGTGTGCTTCACTTTCGATCGCGTGACTTTAAGGCTAGGAATATCGCTTGTATCGCCTTTCATGCCCATCAAAGTAGTCAGGACATGCGGATCCTTTATGAGACGCTGAAAACCGTAGATAAAATCGTAGAGCGAATTTTTTTCTTGAATAGATGGCTTGAGGGCAGAAGCCAGAAGATCATCGATCAAGCAATTGCCCTGCTTCGGACCAAAAGGCTAAACTAACGTGGAGTATCGACTTCACATTCAGTGCGTTCAAGTTGTGCATTTTTGCTTTCTCTTCAAGTTTTGTGCCCAGTATTCGGCACAGGTCGACGATGTCCTCTTCACCATCGGCATCTGTACTGTCTGGCTTCGAAGACGGCTCCATTGACGAGGCTACGAAACCTACACCGTTATTCGTCGACAAGATATCCGAAAACCCACTACTTCGATCTCATGTCAAAGTGTCACGATCGAAATCACAAATGAATATCGAGACTATATATACACATACGTATATATATATATATATATACATATATATATACATATATATATATATACGTGTGTATATATATACATACATATGTATATACAAGCATACACGTGCACATACATATACGTAGTTTTGATGCTCAATTGTGACCCAACGGTTGCAATGCACGGCATGGCGCGGGTCTGATCACGCTCCCAACACTCTCCGGCAATCGATAACAAAAGCCCTACGGAGCGTCAGAGCCTGGCTATCTTTGAGGTTGCATGGAGACGTGCTCGACCAGTATTCTACGACGTTCATGAGAAAAAACGAACTGAACACTACAAATAGAGGATATACACAGTAATAAGAAAAACAAAAAGAAAAAACTATGATACGGAGTGAATAAATTCATAAAAAAGCAAAAGATATACATTCGTATATTTACAAATCTACGCATGTACATATACACACGTGTGTACATGCACATATGTTATATATACATATGTATACATACCTGACACTTTGTTGATCCGTATCACAATTTTTCTCTTTTTTATTCGCGCAATTGAACGATATCAAAATCATTCAATTTTGACTATTCCTACTCAATGAACTTGAAATTTTTGCTCAAGTGTCAAGACTTATGGAACGACTTCAATATATATACGCGCAAATAAGTAAAGAATTAAAGAATATAAAAGTAATGACTTGGGCCAACACATACAAGAAGCTAATGGAATAAAGAGAACCGTACTTCATGAACAACTGAGCTGATGGGGGATGGGAGGGGAAAAAGATGGGTGGGGGGTGGGTGGCCCGAGAGTTTTTCAGAAACCATGAACCCTTATCATTTGGTCCTTTCAGCATCAAAAAAGACGTAGTGTCATGGCTTTCTGGAAATCCGCCAATGAGACTGAGAGTGGTCGATATAGGCTATAAGCACAGTTCGTGCTCGTGCTCTATTGTTTTTTTTAATGATTTTTGGTTTCTTTTCCGTTTGGTGGCACAGATTTTCAAGCCCATTTCCTAAGTTGGACAAGAATTTTTGATAAGCAACGTTGATAATCACTGCAAAAGCTCAACTCTCAGGCTAGTCCTACATAGCCGGTTTTTGGAAAGACCTTTATATGACGCTGAAAAATCAAAAATAAAACCATGTTTCATATTGGTCGCGCAGTTCAACTATTACTTCGCTGTAAGCACGAGAAGCATATCGACATGTAGAGAGAATCATCTAGTATCAAAGTTAAACGTTTAATTCAGAGTTTCTTCAAGAGTAGAAAAAACAATTCCTAATCAAATACACCTTACTTAAGTGCCATCGATTAATGTTCGCGCCGACCTCGCCGTGCCCCCTAGCCCATCGCCCGTGAGTTGGCCAAAGAACACTCGTTCGCGTATGTGAAACTCGATCTTATTTCCTCTGCTGCGTTGCACAGAAACGGTCTTTTCAGCGATATAAACATAGCGTTGAAATCGGTAGATTTTAAGCTATCGAATGACTACCAATAGTCCAAAGAAGGCGTTCTATCTTGCGAAAAGATGCGTGTGTGAAACATATTTTATTTTTATTTTTTCAACTTTATAAAAGGTTTTTTTCAAAAAAACCGGCCATGTATAGCGCTACCTTAAGACTTGAGCTTTCGAACGATTACCATCATTCTTTATGAGAACTTCTTGCCCAGTGTAGGGGGTTAGGCTTGAAAATCTGGGCTACCAAACGGAAAAGTACCCATTTTTTGCTGTGAGATTGCATGATTTGGGGGGGGGGGGGGGGGGGGGGCGTAGTCGAGTGGTTGCGATGCTCGTAGCGGCGCACAAGCAGCTCAGCTTCACTCCAAACCCTCTCCGGCAATAAACAACGAACTCTCTCGGGGACACCACAGCCAGGCTGTCATCGAGATTGCAAGTAGACTCGCTCAACCAGTATTCTACGACGTTCAAGAAGAACGAACGACGAATTGAATGTTAGATGTACTGGGATCGGCACAGCGAGAAGAAAAGTACTGTTAAAACGGATCAATAAAGTGTTTAACTGCATCGTTTTGGAATCGTTAATTGCGCATTTGTGTTGTGAACATTTTGGTGTACAAAAGTTCAATGAAGCAAAATTATTGGAGCTTGGCATGAACTCCATCTCAAAGCAAGTACAGGCAAGTTGTATACGAAAATGTTCGCAAGAAAATGCTCAATTCAACGATGCCGAGATCATGCGATTTTATTGCAAAAATCAAATAAAAAAAACCAAAGCGGCAAGAGTTCTTAACACAATCTAATTGTTCTACTCACGAGTTAGTCTCGTCACTATCAGAAAAGACATTCCGTCATGGTTTTCTGGAAATCGGCCAATCACACTGACTGAGTGGAACATAACAGGTTGAGTAATAATTCGTATCGTTTTCTTTTCCTAAGATAATTTCTGTGACGAAAAAGGAATGAGAAGAAAAGCTTAGAAAACTAATCTTTATATAATACCTCGAAATTATAGTATTACTACCACTCAATTCTCTAAGTCATATAAGTAACTAATCTTTATTTGAAGCTTCACGAGGTTGGTATCTTTTTCCGAATCGATGTTCTTCTTTCCTCTCAATGAGTTTTCGCGATTGCTTGTGGCTGACGTTTCGGCAAATACGCCTTCTTCAGAGCCTTACAATCCAATCCAGGATCGACCGGAAAGAAGAGCAATCGATTGGAAAAGACAATAACCTCGTGAAGCTTCAAGTAAAGATTAGTTTTCAAAGCTTCTCTTCTCATTTTCAAAGTTCCATATTATTAACATGCCGAGGTTTTAAGAAAGTCGGTCTTTCGAGTTGTTACGAAAAAGGAATGATTTTAGTATTGTTCAACTGCGCATTTTCTTAGGAACATTTTAGCATACAATTTGCCCATATTTGCTTTGAGATAAAGCTATTTTTAGAACAAATTCGCTTGGTACTTATGACGCGTTGGGGGCAATGGCAGTGAAGCGGCGCGCAGAATTTATAGATCCCGCGACGCGCTTCATCTTGGAGCAACTATAGGCAAGTTGTATACCAAAATGTTCGCAAGGAAATGCGTAATTGAACGATACAAAAATCTCATTGAAAAAACCACGAAAAAAAAACAGCACGATGTTCCCACATAACCTAACATTATCGACCGCTCTTTTATAGACTAGCTCAAAACGATATAATCGGATAAGGATATGACTTGTTTTGAGCCGATAGGTCTATTGCTATATAGACGCCTATTTCGTCCTATTGGGGCTCATCAGTAGCACCCTGCCTCGGTTCGGTCGATTCCTTGAGGCTAAATAACGATGGGGTGATTTATTAATCGGCGTCGATTCCTTTATAGAGGATTATTTAGCCTCAAAGGATCGACGGGACTGAAGCAGGGTGCTACAGATGAATCTCAATAGGACGAAACATGCCACTAAATCTAACGGCACAAAACATGTCATATTCTCACCACAATCTGATAATCTTTGCAAGCCGTTGCGACGAGAGAGAACAGAGTCAGTGGTAACATTCACTATGATACTAAACGGACGATATAAGAAGAAATGAGTGGCAGAACGGCAGTGATTCCAGGCAGGACATCACCACTTGCTAGGAGTTCGATCCCAGGGAAGTTCTCCGTTTGAAGTGTCTGAGGGCGCAAAATTGTGTGGAGCGCGTTTGCGTCAATGGAGCGCGATATACGTGATCGCAATGCAATGGATATGTCTTAATCCGAAGGGTTAATGCTCAGATCGCCACGTGTACACGTCTGTTCTGGAGTCACCTCCACATCGGATATGTACATTTTATAGAAATCGACTGGCTATGTGCACCTGAACGTTACGTCGCCTTGAACACCTCACGTCGTCATTAAGAGTAGGGCAGGAGCCTGAGTAGGCGACACTTTCCTCGAAAACTAACCGATCACCTCTTCGCCAGTGTCCCCTTGATGTGATTGGACGCTGCACAGTACAATATTGGCTGGATTTTTTGAAATGCCTCCTTTTTTGGAGCGTGGGGAGGTCAAATTGATTGACAATTTGGCGTTGCATCTGGAGTGTTTTTTTCCAAAGCGGAAAAAATAATCTTAAGTTTGATAATAAGAATCGAGCCAGCGCGGCCGATTGGTCGCGCTGCTGATCTACATCAACCAACTCCCCCCCCCCCCCCACTTAGCCGACAGGCAATGCGCGACGTGTTTGAAGCTCAATCTTATCTACCCTGTTATAGTGCAGCAAAGCGATCTTTTCAGAGAACAAGCGAACTCTCGGAATAGCTGAAACTTACGCTATCGAATGTTTACTAATAGTTTGTCGAATAAGCTCTGTAATACGTGTGTGTGAAATAAAAATCCATTTTCTCCGCTACAGCTGTTAGCTGAAAGGGTTGTAAGGAGACCTTTCATGTGAACAGGTAAACTTTCAGCATTGCCAAGATTCACGCTATTTGATGGATAATGATTGTTTGCGGAGAGAGCTCTATTTAGCAAAGTATAAAGCACGGTAGCGCGATAGCGCTCTTTGAGTTTGAAACGAACTTTTTTTCCTGTATTTCACAGCGTCGTAAGAAGGCTTTTTTGAGAGATAAGTACGTTTCGGATTCAAAATGATCCAATTTTCAAGTGATTGTAAACAGTCTAAGTAAAAGTCTTTGACCAGTAAAAAAATTTTTTCCAAAAAACCCTTTCAGATAACGGAATTGTCCTCACAAATCCTGACCGAGCGAAAAATCGGCGCCAAAATATGGAACGTATTCTTATTGTTTGCTTCTACAGCGCACTTAAGATGCGTTCTCAAAATCCAAAACACAGTATCAAAATCGCTGTGATTTATGCTATCGAATGATCACCTAACTCTATAAGGAGGAGAAGAAAATAAGGTTAAATGAGTAAAATAGATTGCCATTAGAACCAGTAGAAAGGTTCGCAGAAAATGACGCACAGAGAAGAACTATCGCAGAGAATTCTACAAATATCAATCATAACACTAGAAATTTTACTCGAATCAAAACACGTTTTCAAGCGAAAAAGTTTGTGGCTCAGCTGTCACTAATTTTTCTGTACTGGGAATTGTATCCGGCGAAAACAGCATGCAAATGGGTCACTTAGGAGCAAAGAGAGACGAAGCAGAAGTGATTCTCATCAATCGAAGACTTGTCAGTTACCGAAAATTCATAAAATCCTGAATGCGAAACATGAGATTCTCAAAAAGTTGTAATCTATTAGACTCGAAACTATGTTCTGTCGTATTCTTATTTGTTATTTTTATCTACTTACAATAAATTCACTTCTTGGTCTTTCTTATGGTGTCTAATGTCTTTCGAAAATTCGTGACCTCGAATTCCAAATATGTGAGCCATTGCATTTATTGCTACTATATAAAAATTGCTGACAATAATGTCAGACGCGCAATGTGCGTGTGAGCGTTGTCTAGACGCCTTTTCGATAAAGCTGTCACAGCCGACTTTGACGTGTTGGTGTCGCCTTCACAAAACTTGTTAAACCAACGTTGTGTTGTTCGTATATTAAACGCCTTGTGATTAAGTGCTCTACATAGTTTGTGTCGCTTCAGTAGCAGGATGACCCAAGTGGAACATTAAAGAGACATTCACGGCTTAGATTTTGAAGTGTTCATTCTAAGTAAGGGAGTTTATAGAGCTACAGAAATTAAAGTGGCCTACATATTTGGAATTTCGAGATCACGAGCTTCCGGATGACATTAAATACGACGAAAAAGGTCTAGATATAAGTCTATTGTAGCTAAACAAAAATAACCAAGAAATGCTGCAGAACATATTTTCTATCCTGATACTTCAGGCCTTCTAAATGCAGCTTAAGCTTTTATTAGGCCTTTTAGGTCTATTATTAGGTATTTTATTAGGCAAGTTTTGGCACTCGAGAGATAAGCATCAAATTTGTCATCCAGAAGCAGTTAGAATTGCTTAACAACACTATTCAAAGTATGCGCCACTAGCTTGAACACATACGTTATCTCTCGAGCAACAAGTCTATACCGTGCTCATATAATTCCTCACCCTTGGATTCAGTGCGAGAACTGTCAATCCTTGGCGCAAATAACAGATGTTTCAGAACTTTTTCTTGCTCGGAATGTGCTCCAGCGACCGGAAGAGGTGATAGTAAAACGGCGACAAGCCAGGAGTGTACAGCGGATCATCCGGGAACTCCTAGCCCAGTTCGGTCAACTTCCTCTTTGCGGATTTGGTGACGTGCAGCCTTGTGTTGTCTTGAGGTAGAATGAGACTGCGGCGACATCGTGTGAAAGGGTCCTTCGAGTTGCTTTTGCCGGTGCTAAACCAAGCAAAGAACTCAAACGCTATTCACCTGGGTACAAACCCTTGAGCCTTTGCACGGTTGATATTTTCGAAGGCGGTCTGTGCACAGCGTCTCAATTCGTACTCGTAAAGCAGACAATTGCGATAAAGGCTTTATTGAGCGGCCATGACGGGCAAGTATGAACAAATTTGGTACCATAAGAGAACTCAGGAAATTCTGCACAAAGCGGTACGAATTTGTTGCCCCGAGAGATGGTGGAAATTTGTTCGGTCTGATGGCGCATACTTTGGATCGGTTGCTAAGCAAATCCAAATTCTTTTTGCTAATGAATCTGATGTTTATTTCTCTAGCGCCGAAACTTGTGAGAAACCAAATCTTTCCAAAGAAGTGAGCACAGCTATTGAACGCAACAAAGGCAGATTTGGAAATAAGGATAGCACTAAATTACAATACGCCCAAACACTTCAGGGGTCAACTTGTCCGCAACTGATCGTACAACAGTCTCTGAGATACAACCAACTGCACTATTTGCTCTAGCATTAGCGACGGCAATTGAAACGGCTTTGATATGACGTACATAAATTTTTGCAAAACATGCGAAGACGAATACAATGGCAAAGCGGATAGGCCACTCTGCACTCGTAATAAAGAACTTCCAGTTGGAAAATTGGAAGCCAAAAAAACACTCTGCTAAATGAGCGTAATTAACACAAATATAACGCAGAATATTTCGGTGTAAAGGTCGCCATACTCGCACAGAATCCTAAAGCATCCTCTAGGTGAACTGCCGAAGATTTTGGATAAATACCAAGATTCTAAGAAGGAATTGCAAAGAGGAGCGTTTCGTGATCACGTGTAACCTCACATTATACCTCAGGATAATTTTTAACCCGGTTCAAGCACATTCCTATTTGATGCAAGACACACAGCTATTTATCTCTAATCAGTACTGGAAGACTCATAACCAAGTGAACGGTGAGTGCTTCAAACAGAAGAGCCTTACTGTGCAATTCGATAATCCGTTAATTACATGTGATGCCGTTATTATGGAAGCACTGAGCTTAGTAGACTGCGAATAAATTGAACATTTCTAGGTGCTGAAGAAGGCTAAACCGCCAAAACGGCGGCCGTTGTATTGCTATTCCGATGTATTATTATACACTATATTCAAAAACCTCGCATATGCTTAGTATGGAAACACCGGATTATTTTCAATCTATGGCGAGTTTGCTAGTACATCTCGAAGCAGCTCCCATTGGTGAGGGGCAACAACCGAGTATGATGTGAGGTTACGCGTGATCACGGAACGCTCCTCTTCGCGATTCCTTCTTGGAATATTGGTATTTATCCACGATCTTCAAGCAGTTTACCGGGAGGACGTTATAGAATTCTGTGCGAGTATGGTGATCTTTACATCAAAATCTTCTATATACTTTTGTTAATCACGCTCACCTACCAAAGTGTTTTCTCTCGGCTTCAAATCTTCCAGCTGAAAGTTCTTTATTACGAGTGCAGAACGGACCTACCGGCTTTGCCACTGCATTCGTCTTCGCATATCCTACAAAAAAAAATTCATGAAGTGGAGTGGTAATTAGTAGAGAATCATTGAAACTACTAAGTGAGGAAGCTTAGCATCATTTTAATTTATGATTATCAATGTAGAGGTGGACGGATAAGATGAATCAAAAGGTAAGCATTGGGATGGGATGTTTGCGATCACTACGAAGCAATTCTGAGGCGATTAAGGTGCCATCGGAGGCGTGCCCTTTGACAGTCGCTCAAGAGCTTTTCTGTCTTTCCTTTGTTTGGAAACCATTCGAAATGCCAGCTGCAAGCTAAAAAAAACTGTCCATCCGCCGGCCCTTGTCGCAAAACCGTCGCTAAGACTCATTGCCTGATCTTTTGAGTTTTCTACAATTAGAATATTAATAATTCGATGATATGCGATAGGAATATGTGTAGAAGAGAAAGGAAAGTAGCAGTTTTTCGGGGGAATAACTGCTACACGCCGAATGATTCGATAACGTACGCGTTATTGGAGTGCGTATTACGTAGACGATCCAGAAACATTTGAGTGATACTGAAGTGGGCCGGACGTGTCTTAAAACTGGACGAGTGTTAGGTTTAGAAACCAAGCTATTCTGTCCGTTGGCCCGTCCACGCAACTAATCAAGGGTCTTGTCTTGAACTTTGAAAGACCGATAGCGACCAAATCATTAGTGGAAACCAACTTGTGAGTATTTATGAGTAGATACCGGACGGGACAGGATAGTTAGCCAATTTTGAGCTGTGTACTAGTGAATAGTTTCAATCTGCTGTCTTGCCGCTTGGACCCTTTCCGCATGATTTTTGGTACTGACTTCGAAATTTCTTCGCAGACGATCGGCAGTGGAGGGAAGGGTCTTCTAGATATTTTTCTGTTATACTGACATCCAACTGACGAGAACTCTCGAGCGACTGTCAGCCTTCCGATAGCAGTTTATTAGGCACAGCTTGCTTCGTAGTCCCGTAGCTCAGTAGCTCTAGTGTTCCTGTGTTCTAGTTATTCACCCACTTCGCTCATATCTATTTACTCAACTGCACATCGTCAGACTGCAAATGTGTCGTCATTATTGTTATAAACAGTAATAACCCAAACGTGAATTGTTTCCGTGTTTAGTGAAGATACCTGCGTGGCCGTGACGAATTAAACAGGTCGAGCATTCTGCTTCGAAATGGTAATTATTGTGTCCTAAAGACTAACTCGAAACTCAGCAGTCTTCATTGAACACTCAATATAATTTGGTGCATCGGCCTTCTCTAGCGGACTCGGGTACGTTATTCGCTATTCTCTAATCCTGCAATTGGCCAATTGAGCCACTCAGCACACGGCGAAACTTCTCTTTGCACAAACGTTTCGAATGATTCCGTACTACAAGCCACCCAAGATCTGCTTGCACACATGAAAGAGCAATAAATATGTATGGTTTCTCAATCAGCAGCTTATAGGCCTCCTAAAGAAATACCCAAACTGCTCAGTCTTTGGATGGTTCCGGAAATATTCACACAACTTGGGGATTGGCTATGGAACAGCGACTGGCAACAAAACTTGCGATTGCGTTTATGTCTAAAACTGGAGCCCGTACTCAACCTCGAGTCAAAACTCTACTGCAGATATATTGGCGACTGCTTTGTCATTTGTCCAACACAAGAGGACATGGACAAATGCTTTGAATTACTCAACATACAATCGCAGTACATAAGGTTCACCCGAGAGAAACCGCAAAAAGATTTCCTTCTATTCCTCAATGTTCAAGTTAACTTTCCAAAAATGGCTACAGCATAAAATGGTATCGAAAGCCAAGTAATAAAAATATCTCGGTTCATTACCTCTCCTCATACCCTTCTCACACCAAACGATCACTTATAAGAAACATGTTCCTCACAGCCTCCAGCGTGTGCACAGGAAGGGAAGAGAAGGAAGAATCAATGAACTTGGCACGCGATATAGCCATCTCCAATGGCTACGAAAGTGTAGCACATTAGGATCGGTTCAAAGGAGAACTTAAACACTCCAACAATAGAAGCAATGACAATAAGATCCCGCTTATCCTATCCTTTATCTCAGACGAAATAAGTACAGTTATAAAGCGATGTGCGAAAAGGGCAGCTTTGGAAGATTCGGTAACCGTTATCGAAGTACCACCGATGCTCTCAAACGCCAATTAGTCCGTAACCGCCTATACGATCCCCTCTGTTCCACAAAAAATTGCATAATATGCCCAAAGGGTAAAGACGACGATTGGATGAGTTCAGGTACAATTTACCTGATCTCTTGTAGATATGTGTGAATACGAGTATATCGGCGAAACGGGAAAACCACCGCTTTACATCCGCGTAGAAGAATACCTAAACGGATTACGTAATACTGACTTGGAAACACCGTTAGGGGCGCATAAAATACGGATACACAACAAGAATGGTTTGAAGTCAAAGTCACTATCCTCGCACGGGAACAAAAGGCCTCAGCGCAAAAAGCACTCCAAGCGTTTTGGATTTACGCCAAAAGTCCCAATATGAACCGCATAGACGAATGCCTCGTCATAACACTTGACTTCGCGCCATTTCTCATATCGATTTTTTGATCTGAGTCACGTGCGGCGCCCCTCCCCCGCCCCTTGCGCATAGTCCTCGTCCATGCAAAACTGTGATCGGTTGGTCCGCACAATATCTCACAGACTATAAAACAAAAAGGTACGTAAGCTGTTCGCTTTGGTTATGAAAGTGCTTGACTGAGTTGTTGCATATCAGTTTGACTCTTTCAGGCTCTGAAGAAAGCGACGAAGCCGAAACGTCAGCTATCACCATCACGTGTATTGCACTGTTAATCTGCACCGGATAAATCGTCAACTTAGCAACCTCTTATTTGCTAAAGACGAAAATCAAGGAGTTGAGGCGAGTTTAGTAGACGACCGATTCTCGAAATTGAAACGGTACCTGTTTGAAAGCGTAAGACGCTGACTCGATGCACACCTTTTTCTTTGTGCGCCAAATTGAGATTGTCTTCATAAAAGAAGGCTATTATCCAGAAAGCTGACGTTTTGACAGTCCTGCTTTCTCGAGAGCCTCGAAAGATCAGATGGCCCACAACTCAGTCGGCTAAATACGGCAAGTGCATTTCCCACATCAGAATATCGGTCTTATATAATTCATATCCTGTAAGATTACAAGACATTGCCTCCTTGCGGTCACATTTGGATTAATTGCCTCATCCAAAACGCTTCCAAAATCTTACGACAAACTGGGTCGAGTTCAAACTTTCAAGAAGGGGAGACCGACGAAACGTTGACTGTTTGATTAAATTGATGATACTCAGCCTCGAAGCGCATTTGACGCAGTGGTCAGAGGTGATTTGGCGTCACACACGAGGTCGATAGGTGCGATCTCGCGCTCATGGCTTACCAAGCCATACATCCTATCGAGGTCGGTAAGTTGGTACAGACTGGTGGCAGACTTGTCTGGGAAGATAAACAGCTCTGGTCGCTACGGCGGAGGCCACCGGAGTTATTGTAAGCTAGATATGCGTTCACTCACTTCAAACGAAGTTAAAAATTGGAGACGAATGCATGGCGCATCTCTGAGGAATTGATTTGCGCCGAGAGCTATATTCTTTATCCTTTATACTTTACGTCAATCTCGACTTCTGACCTACTAAGAAAAAGAGTGCAAATTCTAGAAGAATACCGATTTGAATAGTTAGTCGGTCCTAGGAATTATCGCCGAGTTAGTGCTATCAGGTAGCCTTCCTAAGATTAAAGCGTAGGCCAGGTATACGATTTGATTATGTCTGAAATACTCAGCACTTGGAGATCAATTGCCATGTTTTGCCGCATCTTTTTGACGTTCGTTTAAGTATTTCATTATATTGTGGAAATTAATTCACACAAGTGTCTCCAACACTTTGCCTATACAAGCCGCTCTACATGCATAATCGAACGTTACTGATGCCGATACATTTGATTCTCAATTGATCATTCTTTCCCATTGCGCGTGCCCTTTCAGCTCTCCTCTCCCTCCTCTCTCTCTGCTACTCAAATAGAGCTACTTAGATATCCTCCAACATCCCCAATCTTTTGACATTACTTCGTTTTCAAATAGAAATTCAAATAGAACAATGATGCGCAGGTCATAATGGGGCAACTCCGTATACACTTGTACAAATATATATGTACTCATGCATAACTTCAAATGCACGTGTATATGTGGACATGTACATATGCATATGTATGTATATATTATAATTGTATACATATATACATAAACACTTTTATATATATATATACTTTTAGATACACTACATAGTTTGTATTTATACCGGGGGCACCATGGCCAAGTGGTTGTGATGTTGGTCGCGGCGCGCGTGGAGCCTACCTCCACCCACGAACTCTCTCCGGAAGTCAACAGTAACGCCCTGTAGAATGCTACAGCCAGGCTATCCTCGAGATCGCAGGAGACTCACTCAACTAGTATTCTACGCCGTTAATAGAAGATGAAAAACGAATTGAATGCTGGGAGTACTCGGATCCGCACAGTGAACAAGCACTGTGATGACGGATCAGTTAAAGTGCTAAAAGTATTTATATCTGATAGATTACATGAGATCACTGGGAAATATCATATAACAGCCTTTACGCTCCAACGTTTATTTCTAGCCTCGCATGCGACGCGGTCAACCTGCAGGCGGGCGCTTTCGTCGCAATGTTGTAGTCTCGTAATGAAATGTAGAGTACATCGTTGAAAAGGGAATTTATCATCAGTTAACATTATACTGCGATAGAAGAAAACTTAGTCCTAAGGTCTTTCGACAAGCCAAGCATAGTATTGAAACCGGCTTTTTCAAGTCATCAAGGGACTACAAAAACCCTTATAAAACAGAATAAAAGTGTTCAGAAGCAGTTGGAAATGTGTTGTTTTTTGCGCTTCCTTCAAGATTGGAAGGAGATGGCGTTCAACCAGTACTCCACGACGTTTGGAAAAAGATTAAATCCTCAACCTAGCGATGATCGCTAGGAAATGAATTTTGTTTTGTACTAAAGTTTTTTCATGAAGACCTTGTTGGCGGTGTTCTACCATTCAAATACGATGACTTCCTTGAAACCTAAATTTCTCTACTCAAGTGCCACATTTTCATGCAGTATGTGCCAATGTAAATTGCCCACCACGTGGCGCGTGCAGCAGTGCATTCAAATGCACTGTGGGCCGGAAGTGTTGAGATTATACGTTTGTGCATAAGTCCATAACAAAAAAGGATGAAGCTCTCGGCGTTAATCAATCCCTGAGGGATGCGCCATGCATTCGACTTCAATTTTTAACTTCGTTTAAGGTGATTGAATGCACATCTGGCCTTTACAATGACTCGCGGTGGCTCCCGCTGAACCGAGTCAGTGCTGCTTATCCTCCCAGACAAGTCTAGACCTGTCTGGTGACCAATTTACCGACACAGGAGGGATGGATGGCTTGGTGAGCCATGAGCGCGAGATCGAACCAGTGACCTCGTGTGCGACGCAGGGCACCTCTAACCACTGCGCCACATGCGCTCTTAAGTCCACATATATATCACCTGTATCACCTGTCGTTCCGTTGATCGTCGAGTGACTCGAGCGGGTACCAGCAACTCTTCCATTTTTCCCTATCGCGTGCAAGAGTAGCCCAGTGGGTCCTCCTTGCTCTAGGAATTCGCTGAGCATCATATCTTTCTTCCATCGCTTTCGTGAAGAAATCGGACCAACGGGTCAGTGGTCTTCCTTTAGAGCGCTTGACGTCCCGAGGAATCCAGTCGGTAACGGCTCTCGTCCATCGGTTGTCGTTGAAGCGCATCACGTGTCCGGCCCACCTTATTTTCGATATCCTGGCGTGTAGAACGGCGTCTCTGATTTTCGATCGTTGACGTAGGTCGGAAGTTCGGATCCTTTGTCTCATTTGCGAAATACGGGATACTCCTAGCATCGACCTTTCGACTGCGCGTTCGATAACGGCAAGTGATCTTTCATCCTGCTTACGTAGCGACCAGGTTTCTGCTGCATACGTTAGGGCAGGGATAATTGTCGAGTCGAAAAGGTGGGCACGGAGTCGGATGTTCTTTGTCCTCTTCACTACATCTTCGATGCTCTTAAACGTTCCCCAAGCCGCTCGTTTCCTCCTGCTCAACTCTGGGGCTAGGTCGTTCATCATGTTGATTTCACGACCTAGATAGATGTAACTGGAGCATTCGGAAATTGTCGTTCCGTTGAGCGTGAATGGGGCATTAGAAACCCATCCGTTCCTCATGAACATTGTTTTCGTTAGATTCAGTTGAAGACCGATCTTTCCACAGGCGTTATCGAAATCAGTCAACATTCGTTCCGCTTGGCTGATGTTTGGTGTTATGAGAACGATATCGTCAGCAAAGCAAAGATGGTTTAATTGTCGACCGTCAATTTTCACTCCCATTTCGTCCCATTCTAATGTTCGCATGACGTTTTGTAGGGTGGCAGTGAATAGTTTTGGCGATATTGTATCGCCTTGTCGAACCCCTCTTCTTACGTCAATGGTGATATTGTTGTAGAATGGAGATATTCTGGTCGTGAAATCTTTATAAAGCTCACGAAGGATCATTATGTACCGAGTAGGGACGCCCTGGTTATCCAGAGCCTCTATAACCGCTTCTGTTTCCACTGAATCAAAGGCTTTTTTTAGATCGATGAAAGTGAGACAGAGTGGTTGTTTGTACTCTCGCAAAACTTCAATGAGTCTTGTGATCGTGTGGATGTGGTCCATGGTACTAAATCCTTTTCTGAACCCTGCTTGTTCGCATGGCTGTCCTTCGTCCACTGTTCTGTCAATCCTGTTCAGGATGACTCGAGCAAAGAGTTTATAGACAACGGACAGCAAGCAGATTGGGCGATAATTGCCTATGTCGTGAAGGTCTCCCTTTTTGAACAACAATACGGTCTTGCTGGTTTTCCATTGAATAGGGACCTTGCATTCTGACAGGTAGCGAGTGAAGAGCCGAGCCAGGGTGTTGATGAGAACTGGCGGCAGGTTCTTCAGGTGTTCTGGTCTAATCCTGTCTGGACCGGGTGTTGTTCTGTTTTTCACCGACGATATAGCATGTCGGATTTCGGAAGGAAGGACCGGTGGAACGACATATTCGTCCTCTTTCAATTTATATGACGGTGAGAGAACATGGCTAGCGAAGAGATCCGAGTAGTACTGGTGGATGATTTTCTCCATAGCCCTTCTGGAAGCTGTAAGTGTCCCGTCAGGGTATCGTAGTGCAATCATCTTGGTCTTATAGTTGGCGAAGCCTCGCTGGGCTTTGCGAATGCTCTTTCCAGCTTCTGTAGCTTCTGCCATAACAGCTGCTCTTCTCTCTTTAAGGTCTTCTTTTATCGCTTCTCTGCATCGTTTCGCAAGTTCGGACGTAAGGTTTCGGTTGCCTGCGGCTCGTGCGATTCCACGTTGACGTATCAGCTCGAGTGTCTGCGGAGGCAAGCGTCTCTTCGTGACCTTAGGACTTTCGGCTTTTTTAGCGCCAACGTGAAGATATTCAACGAGTCGATCGTATTCTTCGTCGATGTTGTCGACAACGGTATCTTCCCAAGAACCGACTAATGATTTGAATACATCCCAGTTTATGGTAGTTCTGGGACTTCGTTGTTTGAATTTAGCGGCTTTCTCTCCCCTCCTCGAAAATCGGAACGTTGCGCGAAGGAGGCGATGGTCTGATCCCGTGTAGAACTTGGGAACAACAGCGACGTCGGTCAGGCAAAACCTTCGATTTACTATGATGTGATCTATTTCGTTATGGTACTCTCCATTGGGAGACTCCCACGTCCATCGCTGAGAGAGAGGCTTTTGGAATTGCGAGTTACCATGGATGGTTTGGGTCGTCATGATAAACTCGGATAGCCTCTCACCCTGTTCATTCCATTCTAGTCCGTGGGTCCCTATGTGACGTTCTTCAGACGTTCTTCTAGGTCCAATTTTTGCGTTAAAATCTCCGACAATGACCTTGAAGAATGTATGATCTTCTCTGAAGAATTTTTCGAGGTCCATATAGAACGCTTCGACTTCGTCTTCGTCATAGCTTGATGTTGGTGCGTAAGCAACGAAGATGGTCAAAGCCGGCATAGAACCACATCGTTTCAACCGTAATCGTCCGATGCGGGTTGTTAGTTGTTCGAACGAATCAATGTTCACGGTCAAATTCGATTTGACGAGGACGCCAACGCCACCGACACCTCTGCGATCGCATGTTCCAAGGAACAGTTCTTCTCCGGTGTCATAGACAGGGTGAAAAGGATGGCGCCTTCTCGTCTCAGCCAGGCCAATGACGTCGTACCTTATTCTTCTTGCTTAAATCAACAGATCTTCTACAGCGGATTGTTGAGCAACATATATATATATATATATATATATGTATATACACATATATATATGTATGTAAGTGCATATTTATACATGACGGATATATTTATATACATGTGCATCATCTATGCACATTCATATATGCACGTGCATGCATATGCATATGTACATATGTGTACATATATATGTATATATATATATTTATATATATATATATATGTACATATATGGTTCTTTTCTGTATCTGACGGCAAATGAAGAAACGACCCCATTCGCTGACAAAAATTTTTCATGAGAGTGTCTGTACTCAAAAGCCCAAATTTCTGGCTACTGCGTTTCTTGAAAACAACCTTTTATAACGCTGTAAAATTCAGAATAAAATTGTGTATTATATCGGCAGCATAATTTTACTGTTACTTCGCAGGAAGCACTAAAAGCATATGATGGTGTAGACAAAATCATTTATTATCAGGAGTCTTTCGTTTTATATGGAGTTTTCTTAGAGCGGAGAAAAAATTTTGAATTACATAACAAATTTTCACTCCACGTAAGTAACACATCAGTGCTTGGTATATCCCGTATGGAATTGAATGCCAACATCTCCTCACCCTTCCCCCTCCACCACCTGTGCCCAGTCCATACTTTAGCCGAGAAACAGCCCTCGCAGCATGTGAATTTCCATCTTATTTCCCTTGTTACACTACAGTGAAACGATATTTCGATAAAGTAAGCGCATCATCGGAATCACTCAAAATCCTATCGAGGAATTACTTATAAGTTAGCGAAAGAGCTCTGTTTTGCGAGAAATGTGCGTATGTGGAACACATGTGATCCTTCTTGCTACAGCGTTATAGAAAGACTTTCAAAAACAACGACGTAGCGCAGTAGCCACAGATTGGAGCTTTCAAATTATTACGAAATTGCAGTGGAGTCTTTGTCCAGAAAGGATTCGTTTCATCATTTGTCGCCAGATAATAGAAAAGAACCACATATTTGTCGGCGATGGTGCAAGTTAATCAGCTCATTAAGATTTGTTTTGTTTGGGAGTTGTCGGAATTGTAGAACTCTGCTTCCGTTGTGATACGGTATGCGGATTTTTTGCGAAATAAGTATATAGTCGAAGTTTAGCATTTTCGGATTTTGATTCCTTCGATGGACTGAAATATTTGCCATATCAGTGAGCTTAGCCTACCAAACGTTTTTTTTTTTTTTTTGAAAACCTGAATGGTTTTTTTTTGACTTTTCAAAGAGGAACTGGTAACTATGAAAATTCTTGTGTTAATCCATTGTATTTTTCGCATGTTGAACTTCTTTCTTCGTAATTTTAGAATGAACTTGACTCACGATATTATGCCGGTGGTGAAACGTCCTTTTTCAACATTGCTAATCTTGGTGCAGCTATCAATTCTTGTCATGACATTATGGTTGTAAGCCCTGTTACGAAGCTACATGTAAAATGGGAGCCAGCAGACTATGGTAAGTTAAAATTTGAAAAGAAGGCGACTGGTCACATATGAGAGGATTTGACTTGTTTTCTTCGATATTTAGGTTGGTGCCCTAGACTGGAAGCTGCGCTTGTACTCGGTCGTAGCCCTACTGTCATCTACCCTGACCTTTTACGTGGTGTACAGCCAGATCTGTTTGACGTCGCGCATCAGTTTTTTACTCCTGAAGAAGATCTTCTGTTGGTTCACGCGCTTATACAGTTTCGACAGGTTCCGCACTCTAATACAAAGACTTCATCTGGAAGGTTATTGATCAGAGTTCAATCATCTAGTGGCTGGTTCTGTTTCTAAAAATTTCACTAGGTTGTGAATGTTAACTAGTTATCAGACTAAACTGGGTACAAAAATGTCATTTCCTTGTAAAACGACATCACAAATCCGGAGCCACCTTCGCGCTGCACGGGAACACGCCGACGGTCGAGTGGTTCAGCCTAACCCACTGTTTAAGATAATAATAGTAGGGTTCACTTCTCTGATTGTTTTCAAATAATAACAAATGTTGAAGTTCGTTGTTTTGCAAGCCCTTCAAGAAGCGTGTCATTTTCGATTTTCTTTCGAACGACCAGTGGTTCGTTATGAAACATTGCACATGTGGCCTGAGAAGGACAGGGCAGTTTGGTTTATTGTGAGTTTTGGTGCACATTTCAGAGCAGTGTCCAGAGATTCTTGTTAATAGGTTGTTGACAGCACCGATAGGGTCAAAACATGGTTGAGCGAAAGGTAAAGCGAGCACTACAATGGTGTAGTGATAACACGTGAGCTCCGTAGAAACCAGGTTTGAGGCCCTTATGTGGTTCTCAATTTAGCTTATATATCAATATTATTGTGAATGCGATTAGTTCGTTTGGTTGTGCTTATGTATGTACATATATACATGAATCTGCGAAAGGCCGACGAGTTTGGACGACATCTTACAGTGATAGGCAATCTGAGAAGTAATAATTATAAGCATCATCTTGAGTATACATAAGTGGTTGGGAAGTGCTAAGGTTTTCAAGGGGCCGGTGCCAAACCACATTGTGAACATTGTGAATGATCATATGCTACTGTGATTGGGTGTCATTAATTCAGTCTTGTATAGACCTGTATCTAGCTCGTTATCTGATTTAATTGTAGCATTCAATAGAAAGACAGATAATAGCTGTCAGTTAGAAAGCGGTTTGGTTAGTGGTTGTGAAGTAAGAGGCTTTCGAAGAACTGTCATTTATCAGAAACCCTAAAAATCACTACTTAATGGTCAATCATGTGACTTATTCATTTGATCATAAGAGAACTAGCGCCATTTGTTATAAGTGCATTCAAATCTGAGGTGAATTAATGCAGTAGCTGATTGGAAGGTTCTGATTGTGGTACGAGATAAAATATAGTTTATTCGTGAATCCTTATCTAAATTTTGGATTACATAGAGTTAAATCGACTATCATTTGACGATCTCCACAATCTGGATCATATTTCAAGCCCAGAAGCGGAATATTTTTCAATGTGATTCGACTACATATTTGCGAACTAAATCTCCTTCTTGAATTACAAAATCTTTTCGGGACTCATTGTTACATGTGGAAAGCCCTTGAGATGCTTATAGGGACTTATCCGAGAAAACCGCGAAGATTCTCGTTGAGATGTCATCAAAATTGGAATATATAGTCCAAAACAAATTTGAGTCATGTATGGCCAATTTCGAGTGCTTTTTTCTCCATCAGAATTCTATTTCCGAGTTCCTCTTCGCAGACTTTCAATGCCTCTGCAAAAAAGCATTTTCGAGCAAAATTTTTAGTCTCTGATTTAGAATTTATTCCAGCTGGTGCAATGAGTGCATCACAAAAAGATGACACGCCAATGACATCTCCACGCGGCAATTATAGAACCGAAACGACGCGTGGGATATGTTCGGAACGTTGAATTGTGTACTAACTCTTGTGGATACTCCGTCATTACAAGTATATTGCCTGCAGCGCCTTCCGCGCAAGCAGAAGCCTCCACGGGGCGACGGTATTCCGCCGGTGAGTGAAAACTGTATGTTTTCTTGTAATAACCTAGTTACTCATGACTGTTGTCAGAAGGTGAAAGTCATTCCGCATTCATTTGTTTAATCTAGTTTAGTTTCATTCAGGTCCTGCGGCGATCTGCCCTCTTCATAAAAAAGAGGGTAACAAAGTGGAAGATCAAAGACGAAAAAATGACGTGGTGATCCACATAGCAGTTATTTCACTGCGTAATCGCTATTTTCTTTTAGGCATGTGTAAATCTTGTGAATATTGTTGAATGCTTGATAGTCTATTCGCAGAAAATCAGCTCAATCACTCAGGGCCAACCCATGATCTCGATGAGTGGTGGGGAATATGACAACTATTCCAGGAATAGATCCTATCTACATTGTTGTGAGCTCCTCAGATCAACTATTTTTTCTCCGCTCGGTTTACTCAAACTTGGACTTGAACTGTCATATAGCTTTTCATGAACATTGAAACCCTATTTCATTGCCTTCCCATAAACTTTCGATCCGATTGCCCCACTTTCACATTAACTTTAACTCTAATCGATTCCCATAGCCTTTTTTCTTCATACGATAGCATCGCTTTCACATGCAAGACATTGCATGTCTTTCAAATCGAAGCATGCACTTGTAGCTTTTTGTGTTTTGTACCGTCTCTCCCATCGTTTGTGCACCTGTAACCCATTGTGTTCCTTTTAGTACTGCACCTTATCTGACAGAGCTTTCGTCGTCGTTCCGTATGTAAGCCTGACCCCATTATATACCGTAAGTAGTTTGCTAATTAGGTATTTACGTGGTTCCACTGTTCCAGTTATTCATCCAAATTCGTTCATACCTAATTACCGAACTATATATCATTGAACTGCTATTGTATTGTTATCACTGCTATGAATAGTTATAACCCAAACGTGAGTTGTTTTCCGTGCTCACATCTAAGGACTCTCGTGACAAATCAACACAAAATTGAGCGTTCTACTTCCATTTAGTAGTTGTTGTGTGCTAAAGTCTAACCCAATACTTAAAACTCCACCGCATCATTCAATACAGATTGCTTGGTTATTCAGTTTCGTGGATGAAAAGTCGAGTATTTTGTGCACATCATCTTTATGGTTCCACTCTACGGATACAAGGATTTTGAAGCCACATCAGCTGTGATAGGGACAGGTCACAACTTTCACTGCCAATTTTCACAGCAGTTTTGAATTATAGGATATAGCAGCAAGGTTGCCGAATACGGGCAAAACCCGGAGGCTTTGGGTGGATTCGAAACGGTGATAAACCTTTGTCTGAATTCATTTAACCAAATGTTACAGTATTTCTTCTTTTCTTCCTACAGTGTTAGTCTCCACAGGCCTCGCAGTCACACAAAACGAGAAAAGTGGGGTGAACCGTTTGAATAAAGTGGGTTCCTCAACGTTGCCCTTTCATACTGGACGGCAGCTACGCTGAACTAAGTGGTCATGACTCGGCTGTTTTCCAAAATTTCCTGCTTTCTTTGATAAACTAGTGCAATTTCTTATAAATTTGCATTACTATGGCCAACGTTCCAGGGATTCCACTTCTATCAGGATCACGATGATTCGAATCGATTATCCACAACAGTTGTCCTTGCGATGTTGATCTTTGGAGCCGTCACACCGAGACGAATCGAACACACTGAGTCATCGGATTAATGAAGTGGCTATCTTAGCGTTACGTTATTATAGAGACTTCAACCGCACTGAAGTGATCTGAGAACATTTTGTAGTTTCCATATAAAGGACGGTCATTGGGCGGTTGCCGACTAATATTGCTGGTTCCTCCGGTTAAGAACATCGTGCAGCAGTAGTAATACTGGACAGATAAGAAATCAAACCTCAGTAACGACTTTTCTGTATTGTAATTAGATGAGCAACTAATAGCGGCGAACAATCGATGAGGGACCGCGCTCTATCCTGGAAGAATGACGATTGGTGCCAGGTCATTTTGAGGAGGGTAGAGACCTGTATAGAGGGGCGAAGCTTAAAAATCCACTTGTTTTTATGGTGATTCACACTACTCGATTAGTCTTAGCGTCAGACTATGAAGATAAACACAACAAGAACAATTACTGAGAACACTTGATTCGAATCACTTAGAGGTTTTATGAGGGGAAAAGCGTAGCTGTTATAAATCAAATCTATGAAAATCTCGCGTTAGGTGATAAAAAAGCTGAACATTGGTCACTGACAGCGAGGTTAAACGTAAGTCTGAATTGAATGTTTGAGGGAGAGACGATTTTTGACGAATGTCAACCAAAATTATTTGCTTTTTTTCCACAATATATCACATCATTTCCACAATCATCTAGTAATTGCTGGTGTATCGGAAAGTAATCTGCTTCTTCCGACTTCCCTATGGTGTCTGTGTGGATAATCATTATTGTGCTTTTGTAAATTGGAAAATGCTACGTACTATAGTACGATGAGAGTAAAGTGCGATACTTTCGGAACTAAACAATGTATGTCTACAGAAAATTATTGCGCTCAATTAATAGAAAGAATGTGTAAAGCCTTACCGAGGTTGTTAGGCCAGAGCCATACACGTGTTTCGGAGGTCTCGCCTGACGTGTATGGCTCTGGCGTAACAACCTCGGTAAGGCTTTGAACATTCTTAAGAATTATAATGCGCTCGGTATTGAGAGAATCTTCTCTGAAGGAAAATAGTAAGCGAATGCACTCGTTTCGTAACTATATTCGGTGCTTCAATAAAAACACGTTTAAGTTCTCTTCCGTTATCCAGAAACAAACGAATATTCGACCCCATTCGCTAGACAAGATTTTTTACAAGAGGGTTAGTAATCATTCAAAAGCTTGAATCCCTAACTAGAGCTGTACTTAGTCAGTTTTTGAAAAGACCACCTTTCACGCTGTAAAATTCAAAATAAGTTTATGTATCACATCGGCTGATCAAGTCAACTAATAAATCGCTGGAAGCACGTAAGCACATGAACTTGTACAGAAAATTTTGTAGTATCAGAGTCAGACGTTTAGTCTGGAGCTTCTGATAAGAATATGACATGTTTTGAACTGTTAGGTCTAGCGTTATGCAGGTGCCTCTGTCGTCCTATTGGAACTCATCATTGGCACCCTCGCGCTCGATTCAGGCGATCCCTTGAGGCTAAATAATCCTCTGCAAAGGAATCGACGCTGACTAAAAAAATCATCCCGAGTCAGATGATGGAATTACTCGAATTTGTGGTGTGGTGATCAGCAGTCGAGCTTGTAACTATTACAATGTGTCGTACCTCCCCTTTCGATCGCTGTTTTATGGACCCGCTCAAAATGACATAACCTGACAAGGATATAACATGTTTTGTGCTGTTAGGTCTAGTGCTATACGGGCGTTCTGAAGTTTCTTTCGAAGCGGAGAAGCAATTTCTAATTGATTAACAAATATCTCACTTGCATGTGAAAAAATCGATCGATCATAGCCCCAAACAATCCCCTCCCTCACCCCACGGCGTGCGAATTGACCAAAGAACACATGACCGCGAATGTGAATTAACCCTATATTTCCTGCTACTTTGCAACGGAACGGTCTTGCTAGAATTTAAGCACAGCTTTGAAAATCTTGGACCTCATGCTATCGAATGATTACTAATAGTCTACAGAAAGAGCTCTGTCCGGCGTGGTGTACAACACAAATGTTTTCTTCCTCGTACAGTGCTATCAAAAGAGCTTTTATAAAAAGCAAACACATTTTTGAGTTTTTCGAGACTGGTGCTATCAAAACAGTACTAGTATTATAAGGGAAAAACTTGTCCAGTAAAATATAAGCGAGATAAGCAAAAAAAAACGCATATTTGTAAGAAACATAATTTTGTTTTAGATTTCACAGAGTTATGAAAGTTAGCCAAAGATTCGAGCTTTCGGATGATAACTAACACTCCTATAAAAAACTTCTTTTACACCGAGAGGATCGTTTATTCCTTTGTTCCCGGATATCGAAAAAGAACTCACGTTTAAAAAGGCAGCTCGCGAGTTTATTGCTCCATAAAAGACGATTAGAGGAAAACTGTTTTTTACGATAGTAAAAACTCTGAAACATAATTAGCGCTGAAGACAACTGAAATCGCACTGTTGGGAGCGTGGTTGTTTCGGACAGTGTACGGTCATTGCTAAAAGTGGGTTGAGTTATCGCCTTAACAGTATATTTTCGAATCAGCTCTACACAGTATCACGTGCAATCTACATGAACTTCAATATCAATTGCGTTATAAAAATTTGTCAAAGTGAGTAGATATTAAACGACGAAAGTTTCGCCGCAAACGACGTTTTCTCGGGCTCCCTCTGAGCAAGAACAACCTAATAGTGACTTTGACCCTTTGTGTCGCCTATTTCTGACGAAGTTTCCAATTACTTGCTCACAACCTACCTGAAAATGATGTTTCAACCATAGGCATGAACAAGAACATGGTTTTCAACAAATGAAGAGTTTGTAAGCAACAGATTCATACGTTTAACTATTTAACAAAAACAGAGAGTTTGTAGCTATTCATATTCATTAGCTTATCAAATCAACAAAATAAACATCTTCAAAACTGTTACTCTTCACCGACAGTCTTCTGGAAGTCTCCGGAACGATATCGAAAATTGAATACGGAGTGCGACAGCAAGGTGGAAACAGCTGATAGAGTGTCATCAGTTATATCTTAGCTCAAAAATGATTTGTCAACTAGCTCTTACATATAATACTTAGATATACATATACTGCTGAAACATATAAGCACATTTCTTTTAATGATTTTGTGCCCATCGATTCATCAACTTTCATAGCCTGACATACCGTATTTCTATAGGCTGGTCAACATATAGAATATTGTGATTATCCGGACCTTATCTTCACCCACTTACTAATATTCATACAATCCATTTGTCCATTACCAAATTTTTCCTAGATCACCTAAGGTGGGTGCAATGAAACAGGGCGCACGTCATGGAGTCATTCGATATTGCCTTACATTATATCTATGCTTATCATAACTTCACGGACCTCATCATAAAAGGATCTTTGGTTGATTAGCCGGAACGTAATGTAGTACATACACAGCTGGCGAGTAGGGGAGTTGAACGTGGTCCGAAAACGGCTGTCTGAATCTATGACACACAGAATCATAAGATTGACTCCTCGCTTCTGCTGTGTCGACTTGTCACATATATTTCTAGCACTGTACGAGCCATTTGGCCAAAAACCTAGTATCGTATGACTGAAATACTTAGTTGAGAAAAAATTCCTAAATACCTGCGAAAAATTCAAATTCTATGTTTATTTCACGCATTATCGAATATTGTAAAATCATGAGAATATCTTAGGAATATTTCCACTTTCACAGCAGAAGCTTCCATAGAATCGCTAGCTACAGTGCATCAAATAACATTTGACTCTTCGAATACCAAATGATGACGATGGGCAAAATTGAGCTTCAAGTTTTGATACGTTATTGCTGCAAGCGACACTTAAGACAAAGCATGTTGCGGAGATCTGTGGTGCAGAAGGTGAGTGAACTTTGATACATGTGAACTCTACTGCGAGCAGCTGGACCGAGTCCACGATGCATTGAAGGAAACTTACCCGATTCTGATGTCGAAAGAGCGCGCTGTTTCAGCATGACATTGTCAAACCTCACATCGCAAAGAGTAAGGAAAAGTTCGACGAATTACTCAGCCTACAGTCATGCAGATATTGCGCCGTCCTAATATGGTCTTTTCTGTTCAGTGAAACATTCTCCTACGTGGACGCCGATTCGAGACATTTGATCCAGTTAAAGAGGCATGTCAGGGCTTTTTGATTCAAAGCTCAAGAAATACGAGCGATTTGGAAGCTTGCAGATCGTTAGCAGAAAATCATGGATAATGGTGGTCTTTATTTCAAAAAATAATTACTTATGTTTTAACTAAATTCACGCATAAACTTTCAACTTTCAGAGGATGTTACGGAACTTTTCCCTCACCTTAAGACAATATAATTTGGGAAGAATCTTAACGAATAATCTCTCACCTGCCCACTTGGAGAGAGACTAGCAAGCTATCCGTCTTATGAGTGTACAGTTCCTTCTCTCAGAACTCACAAAGTACGTGTAAGTATCATAGGTGTAACAGTAAAATAAGTACACTTTGATGTACAACCACAAAAGTGAACGTTTTCGCAAAAAGGAGAAATGTGCTAAATCTAAGAGACGCTATCCAAAATCCACTATAAAATGGGTTCTGTTTGAACCACGGTCTAGCTTTTGGGGAGGTGAGTTTATCGAAAGCATGGACGAGGAATACGAAGAGCTTATGGAAGATTCAGGCTAACTCTACGAAGGCTAAGTGTCTGAAAGTTATCAAGAGAGGTTTGCCTCAGAAACACTTGAGCTAATGCACCCACGTGGAATAGCACGAACCTCAGGCGATCGGCAACTCAGGCGAAAGATTGCCAAACAAAAACCAAAACTTTTTGTTGTAAAGATAACATTCTCGCGTCTTTTTATCAACACCCATACCCCGAAAAATGTGGGCTGAGAGAAGGACAAAGCGAGGGTCTCGATGGTACAGTGGGAAATTTAGTGAGCCCCGACAAATAATCAATCAGCTTCCTCAGGTCCCGATTTTTTTCCTATCTCAGTACTATTGTTACGTCATTCCATAAGTTTTGGCACTCGAGCAATAAACACCAGATTTACCAACCAAAGTAATTGAAACTGCATGGTCTTGGTATCAAACAATTGCGCATTTTCTTACAAACGTTTTGGTATACGACATATCTTGGCTTGTTTCAAGATGGAGCTGGCTTGGGAAGAAATTCGCTGCTGCCCAAGCACGAATGGCGCGTAGAAGAAAATGGTAGTGAAGTGGAGCTCAAGATTGATGGAACATGGGGCGATAATATGATTGCACAACGGCCAGGAAATGGTTCGTGAAGTTCAAAGATGAAGGGAACACTCTAGAGCATCAGCCTCGCCCGAGCCCTCTACAGGAAGCTCCATTAATTTTGCACGCCGCTTAACTGGCATTTTCCGGCGCATTAGTGGAAGGCAAATTTGTTCCCACGACAGCTCCGTCGTAAAGCAAGTATAGGCAAGTTGTATACTAAAGCGTTAGCAAGAATATGAGTAGCCAAATTACACTAAAACCATGCAGTTTTGGCTACTCTTTGTTAGAAAATTGGGGTTTATTGCTCTAGTGTAAAAATTTACGAGACTGCCCTAATATTTTTGACATCGTTTTCTCTAACTGAAACCCAATTGAGTATGAAATAAGTTTACATTTTCGACGCTTAGGTCACTCTAAGCGAAATGATTGAAGACTGCCAGCCATATGGCACCATATCTCAAACTCAATTGCTAGTTTGTGTAGCGAAACGCCTATCTCGTTCTGGCTCTCATTCCAAGCGAAAAAATATAGGTAGTCCTACACGTGATGATATGCTGCATGGTTTAATTTAAAAAAGTGACGACTACGAATACCACAGATTTTTATATGACAAAATACTTCACATACTCGTACGCATAAAGTTACATAGATACATTCAAGTTCAGAAGAAGGCAACGTTACCGAAACGTCAGTCATCAATTTGGAAGACGACATACCAATTCTGCGTACAATTTTAGAGACTAGTTTCTGAAGCGTTCGTTCAATCTCAGTTTTCATGAAACATGTCAAGATTCGAAAAAATCGGTCTTTCGAGTCTTAGGCTAATTGCACTGCAGGTAAAAACTGTTGTATTGGATGGTTCGTATGTGTGTCGTGAAACAGGAAATTTTTACTGTTGACGTGGATCAATCTCATAGCTGGGTAATCAAATCATCTATAGCGTAGTACCAATGGGAAAATAATAACGTAACAAGATCAATAACGTACACATATAAACATGATCAGTAAGGAGAACAGCTATGAACGACAAGTTATATCAATGAACAACCTTCGGTAGAATATACGATATGTGGGAACAGGAGCAAAAAGCATCCTACAAGTAGATGACCAGTTCAAGAAGGACGACTGTAACCGACCTGCTCAGAGGAGTGAAAAGGCAGCTTAATATACACGATGGGAGGAGTGCTGGGTCTGCGCTACGAATTGACGGTCTAGCAGTACACACTGATCCAAGCAATGGTGAGTTCGCTGCCCACACACACGTGTAGCAGTAGGAAAGAAGAGATCGGAGTTAAAGCTTGAGAATGAGCCGAAGGCGATTGATCTAGCCTGGAGTGCCAGATGGTGCACGATCAATACTGATGCAAGGTAAGATTAAGCGTCTGAAAAATTAAACATCATTATTATAATGGACGTTCATTGACAAAGAAAAGATAGTAACTAATCCAAGGAATGGTTACTACAAGTATAAAGTTTAGATTTAACCCTTTTGAGACCGGAAATTTTTTGCTACAGAAAAGTTCCTCCATAGACTTTTAGTGCTCATTTGATAACATGAAGCTCGAAAATTTCAATACTTTATTTGACGTTGATAGACTTCTCAGTGCAGTGGAGCGGCCGAGTATAAAAATAGGTTTCAAACTCGGTTTACTTTGTACGCTCGATTAGGGTTTGTGGATGGATTTACATTGGAAATTTGATAGTCATTTGATGATACATATATATTAATGACCTCAACATTAGATTTTTAATTCAATAACGTCTTTACAAGATGCGTGAGAGCTAGAAGAAAATTGAGCCTGTAGAGTTTTCTGCGTACATATAGGATATACATGCATCTGAAGCATACGAGCGTGTGGAGGCAGTCGTGTTGCATCACAGTATGAAGGAAATCCAAAAATTCTCTCAAAAGAGGATTTATCTGAATATGACGAAAATCGCGCTCTTTCGTATGGTTGGTGCTGTTTATAGCGAACTGCATGTAGTCAACTGCCAACTTGAAAGGGAGCGACTTTGTCATATATTCAGAAATTTTTTCTTCGTTTCGGAAGATTTTCCCAATTTTACGTAGCTCTAAAAACGACGCTGTTCTGTCGCCCTACACATGTTAGCTTATATTTACATACATTTTAGCAAACAAACCTGCTATAAATTTCAAGCGACAGACTATCTACTTTGAGAGCATAAGTGATCTTTTTTTCGCTTTTACAGCGCTATATGAAGACCTTTTCAAAATTCAAACCAAGATTCGAAGTCGTCAAGATCTTTTCTATAAACGACGCTCACTATTGGCATAGCCGTTACTCAACCTATCAAATGATTGCAAAACTTTAGCAAAAGAACTATGTCTGGAGAGAAAGGAAGGCAAAACGTTTCCATAACACACTATACACTCCGGAAGCAAAACGTGGTTCTTTCTGATTATAAGGGAATAAATAAAAACTGATCTTATTCGCTGGAGAGCAACTTTTCATGAGAGTGTTAGTAACCATTCGAAAGCTGATACTTCAGGTAACAGCTCACGTCGCCGGTTTACGAAAAAGCCTTTTCTTTACCTTGCTACAAGAGGAGATTTTCTGCGTTGGAGACGTTCATATTTCTCGCCGGACAGAGCTCGTTCTTTGGACTATTAGTAATCGTTCGATATTATAATCGTTTCTGATTTCAATTCTGTGCTTGTTTCTGCAAAGACGGTTTATCTGCAATGTGATAGGGAAGATAAGGTTGATTCACATACGCTGAAAGGTGTTTTCTTAGGCATTTCATGAGGTGGGGGGTGGGGCGAGAGCGCATCTGGCATTTCCATACGACCATTGATCGACTCACGCTTTGGCTGGTGGCATATTCCCCTGCTGCATTGCAGAGGAACCATCTTCCCAGAAAATAAGCTCGGCGTTGGAATCACCAAACATTACGCTATCGAATGATCACTAAGAGCCCAAAAAAGAGCTCTATCCGGCGAAGTGTGAAGCACAAATCTTTTCTTTCTTCTAAAGCGCTATCAAAAGAGCCTCCTAAAGGGCACATATATTTTTGATTCTTCAAAACTTGCAATATCGAATGAGCACTAGCGCTCGAAGGAAGCAGTTTTGTCCAGTGATATATAAGTGATATAACAACGAAAAACACGTAGTTCTGTAAAACATAATTTTATTTTGGATTTTACGTTATAAAAGTGCATTTTGAGAAACCGACCATGTGGTGCCTTAGCCAGATATCTAAGCTTTCGAATGATTGCTAATACTCTTATGAAAACACAGTTGAGTGGTTAGCAAATACACGGCCTCAGGCGGGAATCGAATCTGCGTTTCATCCATTCGGGGACGCGTGCTACTTCCACTACACCACGCAGGCACGAAAAAAGCAGTAAAAAAATACGAGAACTCGGAGTATCACATTTAATAGTGGCTGTCAGCCCAACTGGGTTTATGAAGCGAAATCGCATACCTGACCAAACCTGTTAAAGGTTGGTGGATGATAGCTAAAACAGGATGCTGGGGAATGAGTGGTGGCGCAAATGTGCCTCGGTGGTGTAGTTTCCCAGCTGAGGCCGTGTTTTACCACACCACTCAATTCTCTGAGGTATATATGCAACATCATAACACTCCAAAAAAATTAAAGTACTAGAATGTCGGAATACTCCTATGAAAAGTTCTCCTCCATTGAATAAGGTCGGTTTTCCATTTATTCTCTTATGATTACAAAGAACCTGAAATGTAATTTTCTCTTCGCCCTTGCTACAGCGCAAAAGAACGTTCCTTTTAAAAAGCAAGCCAACTATTGAAATTACCGTTTTCAAGCTATCAAATGACTATTATAAGTTTAGCGGAAAAATTCTGTTCGACCAGTGAATCGCGAAAAAACCAATGTACCACTACCACCATACTTACTCGCAAAATGTCTAATACAAATTGTTAGATGTGAGTTTACATGATCATTACTATATGAAATCGACTGTATATAAGCTGTATTTATGAACCAAGTTACAAGGCTAAAACACAGTTCCTGCCTGACTTACGTAGAGTCCGAAGAAAAACCAGACATAGTACCGACGACTAAACCAGGAATGCACAGGGCGAGTGATGAAAGTTGAGAGTTCTCATTACAATCCGTCTTACGCTTCGCTGGTGTACTGACGAATTGCGGTACATTAGCTGCCCGTTTTCTACATGTATCCACGTGTACTCTTTCAGATCTTGACCGATTTGATGGAGTACCACACGAGTTTTCATCACTAACGATATCGCCCTATAACAGCAAAACATATCTAGCTCTATAAAATCTGATTATTCTCATAGAAAATGTTGGTGATAAACATCTAACTCATCCTTTACATTTGTTCTTTCAGATGCAAGAGGTTTCAGGATACAGATGTCATCAAACTCTGAAGTGTTCTGGTGGCATCGATTGGCCATAGGGTAGAGCTTGACGGAAAGCTAGCACCAACAGACTCCTGTATAAAAGGTCGACTTCGATGTTCTTGTAAGCACAAGGTTCACAAAACCTACATAACAGTTGGAAATAGGCCGAACATCAACACCGGTTATCAAATGCGCACCGTCATGATGAAAGCTGACATCAACCTGAAAGCGTTAGCTTAATATAGGGCTCAGAACACAAAAACAGAACAATGAGATGCTGACTTCTGAGTATACACTAGCTAAGTATCAATCAAGTCACTTCGAAATGACTAGATAGATCGAAACACTGTACTGTCTGTTGTCTAAAACTATGTTGATACAAAAACTAATATAGTCAACGTTTCGAAAGTGAGAGGAAATGAGGAACAAACGTGACAGTACCATATTTGAAATCCATGCAAACTTCAGGCTCAGTCGATCCCTTGCAAGGAGATGTACTCTACTTATACTTAAATCGACGCCGAATAACAAATCATGGCAAGATAGGTGATAACATCCTACGATATTGCAGTAACCAACAGACCAGCTAGTGGCTGGTAAAATGAATCATACCTCATCATTCGACTGACTTGATAAGCCTCGTCTAAAGACAATAATTTTATGATAGATAACATGTTTTCAGCCGAACACATTGTCATTCGGCGTCGATTCCCTTATAAAGAGGGATATAACCTCTGCAAGGGATCGGCTGAACCGAAAGAGACCGTACTAGTGATGAGGCTTGGAAAGGCGAAAAACACCTGTCTAACATTGTATAAGTACCATACCACACCTCGTAAAAGGCTCAAAACATGTTATCATATTATCAGACTGCTATTCGAACGATGTCTATGAAAGCAGTCGATTGAAGAAGTACGATGCACACTTATCAAAGTATTTTCAAGACCTCTAATCACAAAAGTTGGTACCAAACTCGTTTCAAACTTGACTTGGAGGATAAGCAGCGCTGACTCATCACAGCGGTGCGTCTACGCGAGTCATTGTAAAGGTTAAATATGCATTCAATCACCTCAGACGAAGTTAAAAATTGAAGACGATACCAAGACCGACTGTCTATTAACCTCGGCATAGTTTAAGTAAATGAATAGTTTCTTATGTTTAGCCGTTCCGAGGTGTTATTGATATTATTTATTGAATATTAGCGAAGCATACAGCAATGCAGTAATGCAGCTTAAATATACAATATTCGAGGTGGCTAACGTTTCGACGGGTCACCTTCGGCAGAGCCTGGAAAGATCACATTGATCGACAATCCACTAAGCCAAAACCTCTACAACCCTAGCAGAAAACGTTAGAAACGAATTTTGGATAGCAGAGCAAAAGCTTGATTTTGAAACACTCAGCGTTTCGATGCTTTGGGTCTATCAATAATTCATTGAAGACCAGCCGCTTAAGGTCAGTGCATCAAGGTGCTGTGCCTAACTCAGGCCTGAAAGATCAGCCTGAGGTATGGTTCGAGGTCACGCGTGATTACAAAGCACTCCTCTTTTCGGTTCATTTTCGGGCCTTTGTTATGAATCCAAAGGCTTCTAATGTTTTACGCGCAGATATTCTTGATTCCTGTGCGATGATCGTGAATTTGACATCGAACATTACTCCTGCATGTTTTGGTCCCTATGCGTGCCTAGTGGAGTTTTGAATCATAGTTGCGTGACCCAGCTAGGTGCTCTTTTACACGGAGGAATAGTGGTCTACCCGTTTCGCCAATGTACTCACCGCCGCATGCCTCGCAAGAGATAAGGTAAATTATACCCGATCTCATACAGTCGCCGTTTCTGCCGTTCGGACCGTACATTTCGCATGTATGATACAGGTGCCTGCTCCTCATTATACTTAGCACGAATAACTCAGGAGCCCTATCCGCATTACTCATATGATTGTTCATCTCTCACATTTTCAACTATTGATCACATTGTATTCACCCAAGTTCTCGGTGAGTCTATCGACATCGCGGCCTTGTTATTGCTGTACTATAATGCACCGATATCGGTTTGATTGGTCAAGTTTAAGGTTTGATATACCGCAATAAACGAAAAGTACCGCGTGGCAAAACGCATTCTACAGACAAAAATCGCTATATGAAAGTTCAAATTTCGGTGCATTGCCGTCAGTGCTCGTTTTTGATGCCTTTTTATACGCCGTAGCGGAAATTAAATTATATTTCAAATTCGTCGCGCTTTTATTCGGTCGGTCCATAAGTTCTATTAATAGAGCAACAACATCAAATACATCAACCAGAGGTAACTAAAATGTGCTAATTTTTGTTATGCCAGGGCGAATGAAGAAAGGATCCTTTTTGCTGGACAAGAACTTTTCAAACGAGTGTTAGTATTCATTCGAAAGCTCGGATTCATGACTTGTGCGTTACGTGCCTCTTTTTTCAAAAAAGCTCTTTTATAATGCTGTAGCAAAGAAAACATTCGTGTTCCACATACGCATATCTTTTACAGGACAGAACTGCTAGCTGGAACTACGAGTGACCATCAATAACTGGAGTTATCCATAATCCCAACGCTGCGCTCTTTTCTGGACGGACCGTTTCACTGCAGTGCAAGATTAAGATTGTATCTCACATACGCCGCTCGCTTCAGTGGCTAGTGTATGTGCATGGACGTGAATCAATATGCGACCAATCAATTGCGCTAGCGCGATCCATATGTGTGATGTGATCTTTGTTGTTGCATATAGAATTCTTCTCCTTATGTAAAAAAAAGCAGAGAAGAACGTATGACTCTGATTCTACAAAATTCTCTCCTGCGCGTTAAATGCTTTTCATGCTTCCAGCAAAGTAAAATCAGGCCATTCCATAAATTTTGGCACTAGAGAAATAAACATCCAAACTTATGAACCAAAAGTAATTAAAATTGCTTGATTTTTAGCGTCGTCAATAGCGCGTATTCCTGCTAAGACTTTCTACTCATGCACGAATGGTTTGTATGGAAATGCTAGTGAAGCGGCTACACAAGTTTAACGGAACTTGGGGCGATGTTGCGGTTGCAGAAGAACGGCTAGGAAGTGGTTCGCAAAGTTCAAAAATGGAGAAAACAGCCCAGAGAATCAGTCGCGCTCGAGCCGTCCACAGGAGGCTCCATTAATCTTGCGCGCCACTTCATTAGCATTTTTCCTTACAGGACCGTTCGCGTATAAGTGGAAGCGAATTTGTTCCCACGACAGCTCCTCGCCAAGCAACTACAAGACAAGTTGTATACCAATATCTTCGCAAGAATATGCACAATTGATTGATCTCAAACCATACAATTTTAATTACTTCTGGTTGATAGATTTGATGCTCACTGCTCTAGCGCCAAAACTTCTGGAGCTACTTTGCTGTAAGCATAAAAAGTATATGAACGTATAGAAAAAATCTTGTAGAATCAGACGGGTACGTTTTATCTGCGATTTTTTCAAAGCGAGGAAAAGTCCTAAATTCAGCAACAAAAATCGCACTACACACGTGAGTCGCGCTAGTGCGATCGATTGGCCACGTATTGATCTACGGGCGCGTAAACACATTGGACAATGAGCGCGTATGTGAAACTCAATCCTAAGTTCATTATTACATTGCAGTGAAATGGTCTCCTCAGAAAATAAGCAAAGCGTGGAATGGCAGAAACTTACGTTATCGAAGTGTTACGATTTATTGAACGGAAGAGCTCTGTTTTGCGAGAAATATGCGTTTGTGGAATAGAATTTTTCTTTTTGCTACAGCCTTGAACAAAGGTTTTCTTGAAAAAAGGGCATACAGCAGTCTCCCGATATTGGAACTTTTGAATAAGTACTAACACTCTCGTGAAAAGTTCTTTTCCAGCGCAAGTTGTCGTCTGTTCATTTGTTTTCGTCTAACAGAAAAGAACCGTATACTAGATGGAGATGATTGCTCGTGAACATAATTGTCTTTCTGAGTTTGGCTTTATGCGGATACCACATCTCCTTTTTGACTTATCTGGCGTTCGCAGTAAATAGCAAAACACCGAGAAAGTAAATCAGGAAAGCGGGAAAATAAGACTTTTTGATTCAATTTGTCAAACATTTCGGTGGTGAACTTACAGATTTTGATACATGTTCTCTTCGTTTTCTATGTGTCCCCGCACGTTTTCGTTTAATTCCTCCTCGATTTGATGGAGAGTTTTTCAAAATAGAACGTCGACCGCGTTTTTTAGGAGCATCCAAGGAGCTTTCTTCGCTAATAATTTCGCCCTGCAATGAAAACATATCTCGTCCTATCGAACTTTTACAAGGAGATCTAAATCTACAATTTCAACTACTGAATGTATATCAGACAGTTCCATGAGTTTCGGCACTACAATAAACATCAAATTGATTAACCAGAAGTGATTGAAACTTGCATGATCTTGGTATCGTTCAATTGAGAATTTTCTTTGGAAAAAATTTGTGGCTTACAACTTGCCTGTACTTGCTTTCAGACGAACGAACTGTCTTGGGAGAAAATTCGCTGCTAATCATGCATGAATGGGTCATAGGGGAACAACGCACAAGATTAATCGAGTTTGTGGCAATGATACGGTTGCCAAAAGGACGACTAGGAAGTGATTCGCGAAGTTCAAAACCAAAGAAGGGGAGGGGGGAACAGTCTGGAGGATCAGTAGCGCTCGGGCCGCCTACTATAAGCTCCATTAATCTTGCGCGCCGTTTCACCACCATCCTTCCCTACACACCATTAATGCATGAGTAGCAAGCTAATTTGTTCCCACGAGAGCTCCATATTAAAGCAAGTTGTGTACCAAAATGTTTTCAAAAAAAAAAATGCGCAGATGAAGGATACCAAAACCATGCAATACTAATTACTTCCGGTAACTCAATTTAGTGTTTACTGCTCCAATGCCGAGAACTTGTGGAGCAACCGAATATATTTAGAGAAATAATCGAATAGTATATAGAATCGGTTGTTTGTGAAAATCTGCATTTTGAGCGATTTTTTGCCGAAACCACAATTCATCCTTGCTCGGTATATAGAGGGAACATAATGAAAGTATCGAGTAAATCTAAAAACGAACGAGAAGAGGGGCAAAGACTGACTGTGATAGTTCTCGGTTGAAAAAATGAACAGCAAACGAACAGTACATTATCTGGCAATACAACGTACAAGAACATATAGTTCAAATAATTTTCTGTACAAACAAACGAACATCTCCAAAATTTTATCTCATAAAATGTCAAACTTAACTGTAAAGCCACGAACCTCTTCCAATTCCGGTCGGAAAGAAAACTCCGACTTTGGCAACTGCATCTCCTCAGGGTGCACGGTAGGCAGTATAATGAAGTCCTTATTAGGCTCAAATACGCTAAACTGAGGTTCAGCCAAACTGGATGATGGGAGTGAAAAGGGAAGTCCAGTGATAATGCGGATACCTCAGGCTTGGCATTATCATCTACGATCATAAGGTCGCCAATATTAGTAACAGATGAATCTAGCAATTTTTGGTGTGATTCTTCTGAGTTAAGTTGCGAGTATGACGTTGTGGCCGCTGATGAATTTCCAGTTCGTCCTTTACATTTGTTTCTTTGGATCGATAAGGATCCGAAATGCAGATATTGGCAGCATGTGGAGCGTTCTGCTGGCTTTGAGCAGTCGTTACAGCACAACTTGATGGAAAGCTGGCATTAGCAGATTCCTACAAAGAAAAAAAAGTTGACTTTGAACTTCTTGCACAAACAAAATTAGAATATCCTACATAACAGTAAGAAGTCGGCTGCGCATCAACACAGGACATCAAGTGATCGTTGTTGTGATGAAAATTGACATCAACCTGAAAACGTTAGCTCAAATATGGGATGCAGAGCACATCACAGAGTGATAGATAAGACGTCAACTTGTGAGTACACGCTAGCTCCACGCCATCATTTCAAGGTAAATGAATCATATGAAACTTCCAAACACGTGGCTGTTGATGAATAAAGAAATCATATAACACCTCATGTTTGGCTTAACGAAGAAAATTAGGATATATCACCAGGATAATAAAGAACCGCGCAAATCCAGTCATATTTCTATTTGACAGCCTTGCTGTAACTGACTAAGTAACCAAAATTTCCATTCTCACATTATGAATACCCTTATTATGTCATCCTCTGGTCGCCAACACAGGCAACTTGTCTGTACCTTCGTATGTCTTCTTGATACTTTTTGAGGTGTTAGTTGCAAGCTATCTACGTTATAAGCAATTATTGAAGAGATTTCGAGAATGTCATTACCTCATAAGTCACAGAACAGCTCGCGATTCCGTTATTCGATTGAGTGGGGGAACTCATGGAACAGACGCTTGGGATGCCGACCAGAGGTGCATCAGATACTGCTACCTCAGGCGATTTACGATCGCTGACATTCTCACGTGGAATTATTTCAGTCGGACCATTTGTACAGAAGTTTCTTAGAAATTTCTGGAAAGATATATGTATATAATTCCAGAATCCCTATGTTTTTTAATACTCTTTCGCAGTGTTATGATGTTTCAAAAACTCCCAAGAGAACTGAGTGGAAAGCAAAAACTCGTCCCGTTGTTACCTATTTGGTGCTGGAAAGCAGTGTATGTGGACAATGATGTCTCGAAATTGACAAGTAATCATTTAACGACTCGGTGTTACCTTTCGTAGCCTTTTACTTCAATTACATAAAGTTTCGAAACATAATACAACAAGAGTACAAACCGGTTCGAGAACAATAATAATTTTACTCACGAGAATTTATACATATACATAAACATCTGTATTCATGTGCACACGTGCATATACGTATATATATATATATATATACATGTGTGTATGTGGGTATATATGTGTATGTATAATGTACACATACGTTATGACATATATGTATGTATATATATATATATATATATATATATATATATATATATGTAAGACACATGAGTGCATGTTACATAATTGCACACATGTGCAAGTATATATGTGTGCACATCTACGTATATGTACATTTAATGTATATACGTATATACATATGTATACATATGCATTCATATACATATTTATATATGAGAATAAGCAAACTGCATTTTTTTAAATGTGCGCAAAACACCCACATTGTACCAAATTGGCCTCTCCTCCTCGGGCCACATTTGTAACGTTCCATAGCGAGCCACTGGCCGTTCAAAAGGAAATCGAAGATGACACACACCTTCAAGGGCTTGCTAAAACAACGAATCTTCACCCTGCCACAATTCGATGACAATCAAAACGTGGGTCCTACTATCATTATCTGATACAGTGGATTACGTTGATTCACTTGACCCTCGTTGTGCAGCCGTGCAATGCGTAGGTGGTTCCGGATTTGTTGGATCGTTTTACAAGGCAGTAGCATTCTTTTTATCCAGTACAACCTAAAAACTACTTAACACTCAGCAACTTACAAAATTTTTGAATACAAAAATCATCCATCAGAATGTTTAGACTCTAAGTAACAACCTCCAAATGGATTATTTGAATTAGAGTGCGGAATATGTCGAAACTGTGTTAGGGCGTGAGCCAGCAGCAGATCTTCTCCAGTGTGTGAAAAACTGGTGAGGAAACGTAAACAAATCTGGCTGCACACCAGGTATAAGGTCAGGGTATATGACAGCACAGCTACGACCTAATACAAGCGCTGCTTCCGGTCGAGGAGACCAACCTAAATTTCATAGAAGTAGAATTGAATTGCATCACATTCAAACAATTGTTTTTTTGAAACTTTGAACTAACCAAATGGTGTTGGATCCCATTTAACATATTGCGGAGCAACAGGCTTAACACCCATAATGTCATGACAAGAGTCAATAGCTGCACCAAGATTAGAGATATTGAAAATGGACCACTGACCACCGGCATAGTATAGCGAGTCAAGTTCATTCTGAAATTACGAAGAAATAAGTTCATATTGCGATAGTTGAACATTTTGTCGCTACCAGCATCCTACCTTTAAAAATCAGAATCTGTACAATTAAGCTTCTCAAAACAATTGTCTCAAAGGCTATACCTACTGATGTGACAAGTATTTCAATATTTGACACAGTATAAAATATCAAAACTGCTGTGGTTTGACTGCGAATTCATGTTGAGGAAAAAAAAACGCAGATCGCACAAATATGCAAAAAATCAAAACGTTGAAAATTTCCGACAGTGCCCGGCTTTACATATGGCCAACCTTATATCCGTAATGTACAAAGATGTTTAAATTTGCGTGTGAGTCCTGCCCATGCGACTTTTCGTGGATATCGTTCAGTGATTGTCGAATCACGGGCACTCCTCATAAAAATGGAATCTCTGGTCGGTTAGTCGCGAGTATACACAGCAGTAATCACGTGGCATACAATGAGTGGACCAAATGAGATTTCTAGTTTCCTGAGAGGCAAAGAGATCACGCGATGGATGAAGTCACTGTTTCTGCAGCGCCACTGTTTCTGCAGTACCTTCTGTATTTACATGAACACATTTAGGCATGCTGGTATGGATGTGTTCTCATTGACGTGGATTGGGTTGTGTGAACAAATTTGGTCATAATGCTACAGTCGAGTAACTGTGAAGCGTATGGAGGCGGTTAGGAGTCACCTTCAACAAATAAGCTATGCCTTGCCCAGTCTGTGAGAGAATAGCAAGCGACCAATGAGTATCATTACACCACGTTCACACAAGTAGGATAAGTGGGCTTCGTTACGAAGACCTTGGAAGAGCTCCCGACAGGGAAGTGTTTTGTAGAACGAATACGGAGAGGCTGCAAGGGTTTGACGGTTATTCTGGGCTAAATCACGTCAGACCAAGGTCAAAATCTATACGTTCAATACGTGTTCACTCGCATCATCCGAGTGTTCTAAGGAAAACCTGATCATGAATGTCAAAAGGATAAAATATGTCATCAAAGTGGATGAGACAACATGCTGCCTACTCAAGGTATTTATGACAGAGAGAAGTGCCTGTCGGAACTCGAAACATCTGCTAGTAGAGGTGTCGGCAGATCTGACGTCCTCGTTATCACAGATTTTTCAGACACTGTAGATCAATACCGGCTTCGACCACCTTGGCCGCTGACGCATCAACATCAAGTGTCCCAAAGTTAGACATGACACCGGACCTTCCTTTTTGTTTTTTGCACTTAGCTGAAAAAGCGCAAAGTTCAAAAACGGACTCCCGATACTACCATAACCAAGGGCCTATTCAGATCTACGCAGCTCTAAGAAAATGTCTTCATAAATAAGACTGCCAGAAATAGGACCACGCCGAAACTGTTTGGATGATGGGTCTGGTTGCTTCGTAAAACGATAAAAAGTCACTGAGCATTATCGAACACATGGTAGAAAAGGCTATGGGAGAATATCGACTCACACAAATAAGAAAAAAAATCCAATGCTCTGACGTACGACAACGATTGCAAATAGAAACAGTGTTCTACGTGCCATAATGTCAAATATCAGGAGAGATAGAAACGTAATGTGCTTCAACGACAACTGCTGAACAAGAGTTGTTACGATCACGATTCCTTGGGATATCAAACGCACATCAACCCTTTCGGGACCACCAGTTGTAATAGCCACACGCCGTGCAAATCGCCGATTTTCGGTATCTGATTAGGGCTTTTTCGTCATTTTGGGTAAAAGTCTGAGGTTCCTTGTAATATTACGATACTTCAAGATTTTCTCTACACACTCGTGTGCTCTTAGTGCAAGGATAACGCTTATGTTTGAAAAGAAAGGCTCCCTTTTACTACGAAATCACAGTGATGCTGGCATTCTGTCAATCGGTAAAAAGTTGTACAAAGAATATAATGATGTAGTCGATCATTTTTGACATATTGAAATAAACTATGCATTAGATGAAAAAAAGAACAAGCATCAGTTAGTAGACAATTTGCCTCCGACCAACATGATATCCAAGTGTAAGCTTGTATTTTGAACGATTCACATCGGTTGTACTTTAACGAAAGAGACATTATTTTTGCGACATATGAAGAAATAGTAAACTAAACTATTGGTCCCTGATCAGGCGACGAGTACTGACCGACGTCTGTTGCCGCGAATGGATCTAAGATCAATTGCCGTCTTTCTCTACATGCGCGTTGAACTTTGGGGGTAGCTGGCTCACCATCCTGGGAAAAAGGATCACCTGTATCACCTGTCGTTCCGTTGATCGTCGAGTGACTCGAGCGGGTACCAGCAACTCTTCCATTTTTCCCTATCGCGTGCAAGAGAAGCCCAGTGGGTCCTCCTCGCTCTAGGGATTCGCTGAGCATCATATCTTTCTTCCATCGCTTTCGTGAAGAAATCGGACCAACGGGTCAGTGGTCTTCCTTTAGAGCGCTTGACGTCCCGAGGAATCCAGTCGGTAACGGCTCTCGTCCATCGGTTGTCGTTGAAGCGCATCACGTGTCCTGCCCACCTTATTTTCGATACCCTGGCGTGTAGAACGGCGTCTCTGATTTTCGATCGTTGACGTAGGTCGGAACTTCGGATCCTTTCTCTCATTTGCGAAATACGGGATACTCCTAGCATCGACCTTCCGACTACGCGTTCGATAACGGCAAGTGATCTTTCATCCTGCTTACGTAGCGACCAGGATTCTGCTGCATACGTTAGGGCAGGGATAATTGTCGAGTCGAAAAGGTGGGCACGGAGTCGGATGTTCTTTGTCCTCTTCACTACATCTTCGATGCTCTTAAACGTTCCCCAAGCCGCTCGTTTCCTCCTGCTCAACTCTGGGGCTAGGTCGTTAATCATGTTGATTTCACGACCTAGATAGATGTAACTGGAGCATTCGGAAAATGTCGTTCCGTTGAGCGTGAGTGGGGCATTAGAAACCTATCCGTTCCTCATGAACATTGTTTTCGTTAGATTCGGTTGAAGACCAATCTTTCCACAGGCGTTATCGCAATCAGTCACATTCGTTCTGCTTGGCTGATGTTTGGTGTTATGAGAACGATATCGTCAGCAAAGTGAAGATGGTTTAATTGTCGACCGTCAATTTTCACTCCCATTTCTTCCCATTCCAATGTTCGCATGACGTTTTGTAAGGTGGCAGTGAATAGTTTTGGCGAAATTGTATCGCCTTGTCGAACCCCTCTTCTTACGTCAATGGTGATATTGTTGTAGAATGGAGATATTTTAGTCGTAAAATCTTTATAAAGCTCACGAAGGATCATTATGTACCGAGTAGGGACGCCCTGGTTATCCAGAGCCTCTATAACCGCTTCTGTTTCCACTGAATCAAAGGCTTTCTTCAGATCGATAAAAGTGAGACAGAGTGGTTGTTTGTACTCTCGCAAAACTTCAATGAGTCTTGTGATCGTGTGGATGTGGTCTATGGTACTAAATCCTTTTCGGAACCCTGCTTGTTCGCATGGCTGTCCTTCGTCCAGTGTTCTGTCAATCCTGTTCAGGATGACTCGAGTAAAGAGTTTATAGACAACGGACAGCAAGCAGATTGGGCGATAATTGCCTATGTCGTGAAGGTCTCCCTTTTTGAACAACAATACGGTCTTGCTGGTTTTCCATTGAATGGGAACCTTGCATTCTGACAGGTAGCGAGTGAAGAGCCGAGCCAGGGTGTTGATGAGAACTGGCGGCAGGTTCTTCAGGTGTTCTGGTCTAATCCTGTCTGGACCGGGTGTTGTTCTGTTTTTCACCGACGATATAGCATGTCCGATTTCGGAAGGAAGGAGCGGTGGAACGACATATTCGTCCTCTTTCAATTTATATGACGGTAAGAGAACATGGCTAGCGAAGAGATCCGAATAGTATTGGTGGATGATTTTCTTCCATAGCCCTTCTGGAAGCTGTAAGTGTCCCGCCAGGGTATCGGAGTGCAATCATCTTGGTTTTATAGTTGGCGAAGCCTCGCTGGGCTTTGCGAATGCTCTTCCCAGCTTCTGCAGCTTCAGCCATAACTGCTGCTCTTCTCTCTTTGAGGTCTTCTTTTATCGCTTCGCTGCATCGTTTCGCAAGTTCGGACGGAAGGTTTCGGTTGCCTGCAGCTCGTGCGATTCCACGTTGACGTATCAGCTCGAGTGTCTGCGGAGACAAGCGTCTCTTCGTGACCTTAGGACTCTCGGCTTTTTTAGCGCTAACGTGAAGATATTCAACGAGTCGATCGTATTCTTCGTCGATGTTGTCCACAACGGTATCTTCCCAAGAGCCGACTAATGATTTCAATACATCCCAGTTTATAGTAGTTCTGGGACTTCGTTGTTTGAATTTAGCGGCTTTCTCTCCTCTCCTCGAAAATCGGAACGTTGCGCGAAGGAGGCGATGGTCTGATCCCGTGTAGAACTTGGAACAACAGCGACGTCGGTCAGGCAAAACCTTCGATTTACTATGATGTGATCTATTTCGTTATGGTACTCTCCATTGGGAGACTCCCACGTCGATCGCTGAGAGAGAGGCTTTTGGAATTGCGAGTTACCATGGATGGTTTGGGTCGTCATGATAAACTCGGATAGCCTCTCACCCTGTTCATTCCATTCTAGTCCGTGGGTCCCTATGTGACGTTCTTCAGACGTTCTTCTAAGTCCAATTTTTGCGTTAAAATCTCCGACAATGACCTTGAAGAATGTACGATCTTCTCTGAAGAATTTTTCGAGGTCCATATAGAACGCTTCCACTTCGTCTTCGTCATAGCTTGATGTTGGTGCGTAAGCAACGAAGATGGATATAGAGTTAAGAGTTATAATAGTGACTGGAAATTGAAAAACAATGAACAGTATATCAGAAGAAGCTGTTGCACAATGCATGCGATGCCAGGCCATCGATAATTCCTAACATAACCAAGTTTAGAGTAAGGATTCGTTCAATTCTATTAATTTATATAATGATTCACACGACGAAGTTTGAAATTTTTTGAATTGCAAAAAATTTCTGTGCAAGAAGGGTCAGTCGTATTCAGGAGAACTAGTAAGTACAGTAGGCTACCACCTATTTCATCATTGTTTCAGTAAATCCAAATTTCATTCAAAGTCTGGGTGTAGAGATCTATTCTTTCCTGACAATCGAAGCCTGATACTTCAGCAATGCGCTGGATTGGCTGCTGTTTCAAGTTCACAGACTATGATGATTTCACATCATCTACAAGCTATACCAGCCACTGCATAATCTGGGTAATGTAACTATACCGCGTATATTTATGTCTATTCTCGAGGGTTACCGTGAGAAATTGGATCCGCAAGCAAGTAAAGCTGCTATTCGTAAATGTTATCTTTTATGGAGGATATTGCAAAGCTGCTAGTTGTTGCTATTGTGAGAGATGTTATGACTTTGAATAAGAGGTCTTCTACAGTAGGGAAACTTGAGTCTTACACACTGCCTCCAAAGACATGTTGCAAACTTCTGCCAGATGTGTAAATCAAGTAAACCAATCACATAGCTCGAATCCATAACGCTGATGCGCAAAGGTAAGAATATACAATTACGTGGATTGCTCTGTAGCATTTTCGCTAGCTAGCTGTCACATCGTCATGGTTTTGGTAGTTTAGCTGCGCTACGAGTATTCGCTTCTCTTCCTCATCTTACTATTGACGTAAGTTTATTACGCCATTACAACTACAACTTGCTATGTTGTTTGCGAATATTCGAAAGCTTACCTTTCAGCGTCGCCATGTCATTAGAAAAGACGGGGAAGCTCTAAAAGAAGAAGACTGGAAAGCCTTAGGAGAAGAAGACTGGAAAGCTTTAGAAGATGAAGAATTGGAAACCATGTTCACAGGCTTGGCTGTAAGCGCTGACGAGGACACTGGTAACGAATCAGACGCGAGCATGGACAAAAACGTGGACACTCCACAAGGTTCTGGGGATGCTAATCTCAAATACTCACAAGATCACGCCGCTCCACAGCCGACACCCAGGCGTATTTATTCTCGATGTCACTTTGCCACGAAGTGGACGTTGTATTGGATGTTATAAGAAATTGGTAGTACGTGTAGATGCTTATGCTTATGCTCGAAACAAAGGCAAAAAAGTAAGCACGAGGTCCAGCCGATGTCAGCATTATATTTGTTTACCTTGTTTCAATACTGCTCATTGAAGATGTGCTGTTAGGCGCTTTAGCGTTTGACAAGTTTCTATAATTTAGGTAGAAAAATCATGTCGTATGATACTGAAGACATTTACGAACCGAGAACTGATTATTTTAGGACTCGATGTTTATTGTGATAGAACGCATATTTTGATGAATGCAACAAGCAAAATTCTATGCAACGCGGTGTGAATGTTGACCGGTACTGATATTCAGGGTGAACAGCTAATCATCGATGGTTGTTGTATAATTTATTGCTTGCTGAATAAATATTTCAATCAAAAGATCAATAACATCGGTGAAAGACTTGATAAATTTGGGTGAGGAACGTGCAGTTTCTCCACAAAAGTACTCTACAAATTGATGATTGTGGGGCTTTATGAAAGCTTATCCCATGCGTGCTAAAAATTACACCACATAAGCTTCTTAAAAAGTCATAAATCGAAAAAAAATCCGTTTCAGTTTTACACTGTTGCATATCCTTTCATATCATTTGAGCCAACGTGTCATGTGGTCTGGTAAGGGCTCTTGTACAGCCCGATACACGTGTTTCGTCCTTACAGACTCGTCAGTCGGGCAGAACCCGTCGTCTTTCGATATTTTTATAGTCAGTTCTCTCGGCAGCTCTGCTCCCTTACAGAGAGTCATCGAAGACGAACGTTTTACACCCTATGTCAAGCTAAATTTTTACCTAACACAGAACGTTTGCGCACTCGATTGCTCTTTGGCTGGTATTTTTATCATATTATACCTTTATTTCGAGCGCTTTATTAAGACCACGCTCAAATTTCAATAGATCCCTTCATTATTATTTGATATAGTTGATATTACTGTTGCATATCGTCAAAAATGATAAGTAATAAATGGAGATGCGTTATTTTTCCCTTGATGGTAGCTTGGTAATGAAAAGTGGTAATTTTTAACATGTGGACTTTCTTTTTACAGAAAAAGACATTTATAGAAGGCCTATAGTAACATATCATTCTTTCTGATCATAAATTGTCTCTAAGGTACGAATTTCACTATACTATCACCAAAACAGCCACTGTGAAGTTCAAGAGACTAGATGTTCACTCAGAGTGTGGAATCTAATCTTGATTTCCTTCCTTCAGGGCACTAAGAGATAAGTTCAAGAAAGCCTAATTGATTATTAAAATCTATACTTTTCGGACTATCGAACGATTATCAAAATTCTACTGTAAGGTCAGGCATAAACTATAGCGAAGCAAGCAAAGCACTCTGGAAGCAAAACGCAGTTTTTGTTCATTGTTTTTACAGCGCTTAAGAAACTACAATTGCAAATCCAATTCAAAAACGAAGTATATATTTAGAACCATCATTTTTCAAACTATCGAATGATCACTGAAACTTTAGTGAAAAACCTTCAATCTGTGAAAAGACCATGTGAACACGAGTGTAACTCACACTGCACACTACGAAGAAAAAAAACGCGATTTTCTCTTAGTCGCTACAGCTCACCGAAAAAGACATTTCCAGAAGTCAAGGATACCATCAGAACAGCAATTTTTTCAGCTATCGAATGGCTATCTAAAGTCTAACGAGAAGTCTATAGATGACGAGAAAAGCTCAAAAATTCGCGTGTACCATGTGTGATAAACACGGTTCCGAAAGGGTTAATAAGACGATCTCCTCAATGGTCAAAATTGTTCACGGAAACCCTAGAAAACAATTATCACGCCCAAAGAATCTCTAGATTAATGACAACTGACTAGTCTTTTTTACAAAACGCATAGAAATAAAGATTTAATAGCATCCGCTCGAGTCATTGAACGGTCAATGAGACCACAGTTGGTGGTCCAGTTGACTCCTTCTAAAAGTTCGTTTTGATAAAGAGCTTTGAAGTCTTGAGCATGTACCGTCTACTCTTTTGGACAATCACAGAATGTCTTCGTAAACTAGTTCAGTTCTAATTTTACAATTCCGGAGAGATTACGGAGGTAAACCTAAAGAGTGTCACATGATGGGAATTTCAGGCAAAGCATCGTTTTCGTGAACGAATTAGATGATGACTACTGTTTTGTGTTTGGTAAACAATTCTCAACGAAGAAAAAGCAATAAGAAACCTTTCCGTATTTTACTAAGACAGAATTTCATTGTGAAAGATTACGTAAGCTTGCGCTGTATTGGCAAACAACTGAGGGTTAAGATTTTTGGAGCAGCAAAGGGTTCAAAGTTGAGAATCTGAATTCTTTTCGGCGTTAAAAACAGTAGAATTAACACCCGTTGAAAACAAATAAACATTTTGAGGATGGATTGATGCGAAAAATGCAACACGGTTGGTAAAAACGGTAAGAGAAACGATAAGGAGTATACTTACGATCATTAGCTGATACTGATTTTTAACATGGGCTAGACGTTTATCATGATAGCACATTACCACTGATTGAGTTAACAATTGAACGTGCTGAAAACGTGACTGCTTACATCTAGGAGAAGTCCAAGCTTTCACAATCATGTTTATCAAATGGCCACTATGAAATCATACCTGCTCCAACTGAATACGCAATTGGTCCAACTCTTCGGATTTGAATTGGACAGGTTTCCCTAGATTGTAGAAATATAGAGGTAACTGTCCGAATATTATGGAGGCAATGGTCTAATAGATGTAGGATAGGCTTACCACTAATCAAACTAGAAGAATATGAACCGTCAGGAGGAGGGTCGTCCACAGGGAGTGTGACCTAAAAAAGCGGAAGAAACACTTTTTAGATAATGTTTCATGCATTTAGAATCACATGTAACATGTAAAAGACTTGAAAATCATACAAAATGTCATATTTTAAAATAGCAACTGTCTTTTCTCATAATTTATCAAAGAGTCAATGTACCGATGTATCGAAATTCTCGATTTACGGGAACGTTCCCTTAGAATTATAATGAGACGGTTGAAATTTGGAGTACGAAAGAAAAAACAAAGCAATGCTTAGAACTAAACGCAACATCCATACAGAAAAATGCTCAGCATCGTTCGTATGGGAAAAAACCATACAAGAACCCATATTTACGCCTGGTTCTCTCGTTGTTGACAATAGTGGGAGCGAAGTTTGAGCGCACTAACGAGTGCGAGTATCGACTCAAACTCAGAATACCTTTCAGGGTTATGAATACATTTGGTTGCATGAGTAATAATGGAGCCCTGTACGATCTATCGCTACTGTTTGCTAAACTACTTGCAATTACCACTAAATGATCGGCTCACTTGGCTTCTCATCCGACAAGTGCTCGTTGATTCTCGAAAACATTCAGCGAAGGTTTGAAAAGTGCAGTCCACCTTAAGTTTGAGCACGCTCATTGAATTCTACCAACAACCACCAGACTAGATTGACAAGCGCCGCTTTTGAATCTCTTACATGATAAAAAGGAGTTTATTTTGAACGAAAATGTGTCCACTGCTGTTCATCTGCTTCTAAACACTTTAATTCTCATGCCTATCCTCTAGTGTTCATAGAAATAATTTGGACAAAAGTGGTTCCTGTATTGGGGGTTCCAGACATCTCAATTTGCTTCTACCGTTCAATGGGCTTCTCATTACCTTTCGAACAGAACATAGCCTTCTTTTTCTCGAGAAGCATGAAGAGAAGAGACAGATGTAACACCCGCGAACTTCTGTGACTTGAGTTACGCTTTGATGGTATTCCACACAGGTTCTTTTCGCTTATTCGGGGACAAATGAAGAAGCTACCCCTTCGCTGGATAAAAACTTTCCCTTGCACTTTCAATATACATTTCAAAGCTCAAACTTCTCGAAGGTCACAACTCTTTACTCAAAGTATAAGGAGCCATTCGATAGTGTAAGTTTCTACACGCTTTATTTTCTGAAAAGACCAATCCACTGCAATGTACAAGGGAGTTCAAATTGACTTTCACATATTCGGCGCGCTTGTTTATAGGCTGATGCGCCGTCTGGAAGTCTACAACTCATGATTCAAAACGGCATTCCGCAATCGACTGATGGAAATGTGTTGATGCGTCACATATGAGGAGCGATTATTGTATTCGATTAAGGAACTTTTCTGCGCTTCGAAAGAAACTCCACTTAAAACGTGTGACTCTGGATTTCTTCTACATGTTCATATGCTTTTCATGCCTCCAGCGAAGTAATAGTAAAAGTACGCGGCCGGTGTAAAACATATTTCTATTGTGAATGCTACGACCTTATAAACGGATGTTTTCAAAGAAGGAGCATATAGCGCAGTAGCCAAATTTGAGCTTTCGAATTGTTGCTAACACTCTTAAGAAAAGTTATTGACCAGCGAAAGTAGTCGTTGCTTCAATTGCTTGCGGATAACCGGAAATTTCCATTTGATGAAACAATGAGGAGAGAACTTAGAAAATATTCGACTATTTAGTTATCAGTAGGGTGAAATAAGATGCGTAAAAGAGAAAACACCCGCCTTTTGATCATTCTTCAATTGGCTGTTCCATCCTTCTGATCGGCGCTTAGTGCGTCTTTTCTTTGGGCTAGGAATTTTTGGAAGTATCAAATCCGAACGAATAGCCTCCACATCACTGCCAATCATCAAATCGAGAAAAAGTCCCTCAACTTCGCGCTCTAAAAAGAAAAATTGTGCATTGTAGGAAGTAAAATGAATAAGATTTATCGTAAGGGTAGGACGGTACTTTTAAACTGTTTAAACAAATTACATGAAAACTTATAAAATGCTTAATAAAACCTCACTTGGTATCTCCGTGAATTTATCCATTCGCAATTCATCTTTGTCTTTCTCAATCTCTTGCAGATCTTCTAACTCAGTCAGCACATTATACTCCTCATCATCTGGATCGTCGTCATCGACTGGTAAGGTCTCATTTTCTGAACACAAACCATTGGTTTCTCAGGATCGGCTACTACTTGGATTAGTTCAGTTTCAACAAAGACCTTCAGACTTGGCAAAGAAAACTGCACAAATCTGAAAACTATGAGAAAAACCAACAACACTGAAGGATTCGTAAAGCGGATTACCAACCGTGTACGGGTGTTGAAGCATGTAGGCCTTGCAGAAAATCCAAATAATCTGTATTTTCCACAAAAGTAAGCACCTGAAAAGATCATTTCTCATTCTTCTGGAAAAAAAAATTGGGCAAAATTCATTACAAGTGTGATATGACGAAGTGATTTTTGTGCTTACCTCTTGTCCGTGGTCATCTACAAAACTGTCAAAGCTCTCCTGTGTAAACGGTGTATTTGAGCCAAGTGAGTAGTTCTCTTCAATGTGAGGAACACGTGATCGTAGCGGATACGGCGACGCCTCTGTGACATCATTCTCCTTTTCCTGTAATGAGTCTGCTACAGACAACCCTAAGTGCTGATATGTTTGGAAAAAGGAAAAAATGAATAGAATCAGTTCATCTTTTGATTAATTCACTTTAACTCCATTAGACCCGCACCACGGTTTTCTTCTAGTAGGGTGGTCCTAGTAACCTCAACATTAGACACGGCTTTTTCCTTCATAGACCTCATATAAAACTCGTGGAACACCGTTTTTGAAACCTCGAGGATAGCCAGTTTGAGGGATTCCGTAGGATCTTCGTTACTGATTGCTGGAGAATGTTACTGGGCTGACAGGAAATCTACCGGACTTTCCCGCTTTTGGTAAGCATTTTTCAAGCATTTGAGTTTTTGTTTTTACTATCGTTTATAGCAGCTTCTTATAATTATTTTGATATATGACATCTATACATTTGTTTTAAGATAGAGTTGTCCGAAGAACAAATCGATTGTCGATGCTGCACGAACATCATTTGGGTTCAAGTGCAGCTTTGACACGTAACGATACTCGTGTAATATCAACAATCGTTTTTACTTTTGGGACAACTCTATCTTAGAACAAATGTATAAGTGATGCATATATATATATACATTATAGAGCGCACGTGGCGCAGTGATTAGAGGTGCTCTGCGTCGCACACGAGGTCAATGGTTCGATCTCGCGCTCATGGCTCACCAAGCCATCCATCCCTCCGGGGTCGGTAAATTGGTACCAGGCAGGTCTCAGACTTGTCTGGAAGGATAAGCAGCACTGACTCGGTTCAGCGGGAGGCCACCGCGAGTCATTGTAAAGGCCAGATATGCATTCAATCACCTCAAACGAAGTTAAAAATTGAAGTCGAATGCATGGCGCATCCCTCAGGGATTGATCAACGCCGAAAGCTTTTATCCTTTTATCCTTCCTATATACATTATATATACATATATATATATATATATATATCAAAATATCAATATATATATATATACATATATATATATATATATATACATATATACATATATCAAAATAGCCACAAGAAGCTGCTCTGAATGATAGTAGGAAGAAAAACTTAATGTATGGAAAATAATTAACAAAAACAAAGGAGTTCAGATAATTCCTTGCCAAACCAATAAGAAGCTAGCTGTGGAATAAATAGCGCCGAACTGCATTAGCCGCTCGGCCACTCACGCCACGATTCTTTAAGAAAGAAGAACAGAAAGCAGCTACAACTAGCAATTAGAAAACCATACAGAGAAAACTCTACAACTAATGCGCTGGTATAACTAGGAAAAACAAATAGAAAATCGAAGTAGGAAAGTGGAAACAAAAAAGAAAACACCGCAAATAAACAATTCTTTTTGAACGAAGCAAATTCAACAACTCTAAGAGGTTTTTTAATGAAAAGGACTAAAGAATGTTGCTACATACGTGGTCATCTAGGGGGTCATTTCCACGATCGACACCATTAGCATTCGTTTCACTCTCTGGCATTTTGTCAAGATGATCAGTAGCTACTGAGGCCTCCTCTTCATCGTCACTTTCTTCACTCTAAAAGTAAAAATTTGTTTGAACTGTAAGAAAATACCAAACGCATGGTTTCTAGTAGAATTTGCAAAGAAAGAACAGCACAGAAATCAGAGCAACATCTGAAAAAAAAGCTTACATTAACGTCCTCTGGTGTATAGTCCTCATCGTCGTCTTCGTCGTTAAACCTTACATCGAGAAATGTTCTGGGTAAAGGCACGGATTTCACGGCGACCTCAAAAATTTTAAGAATTTGAACGAAGTCTTCTATAAATTTTTTAACGCATTTTGGACTCAAAAATATCGCACTGCTGAAATGATACGGATAAATTGAGATATGAGTGAAGCTGTAGAAATCAGCATTACCGCTTCGGTTGCAGTGTGCTTCACTTTCGATCGCGTGACTTTAAGGCTAGGAATATCGCTTGTATCGCCTTTCATGCCCATCAAAGTAGTCAGGACATGCGGATCCTTTATGAGACGCTGAAAACCGTAGATAAAATCGTAGAGCGAATTTTTTTCTTGAATAGATGGCTTGAGGGCAGAAGCCAGAAGATCATCGATCAAGCAATTGCCCTGCTTCGGACCAAAAGGCTAAACTAACGTGGAGTATCGACTTCACATTCAGTGCGTTCAAGTTGTGCATTTTTGCTTTCTCTTCAAGTTTTGTGCCCAGTATTCGGCACAGGTCGACGATGTCCTCTTCACCATCGGCATCTGTACTGTCTGGCTTCGAAGACGGCTCCATTGACGAGGCTACGAAACCTACACCGTTATTCGTCGACAAGATATCCGAAAACCCACTACTTCGATCTCATGTCAAAGTGTCACGATCGAAATCACAAATGAATATCGAGACTATATATACACATACGTATATATATATATATATATACATATATATATACATATATATATATATACGTGTGTATATATATACATACATATGTATATACAAGCATACACGTGCACATACATATACGTAGTTTTGATGCTCAATTGTGACCCAACGGTTGCAATGCACGGCATGGCGCGGGTCTGATCACGCTCCCAACACTCTCCGGCAATCGATAACAAAAGCCCTACGGAGCGTCAGAGCCTGGCTATCTTTGAGGTTGCATGGAGACGTGCTCGACCAGTATTCTACGACGTTCATGAGAAAAAACGAACTGAACACTACAAATAGAGGATATACACAGTAATAAGAAAAACAAAAAGAAAAAACTATGATACGGAGTGAATAAATTCATAAAAAAGCAAAAGATATACATTCGTATATTTACAAATCTACGCATGTACATATACACACGTGTGTACATGCACATATGTTATATATACATATGTATACATACCTGACACTTTGTTGATCCGTATCACAATTTTTCTCTTTTTTATTCGCGCAATTGAACGATATCAAAATCATTCAATTTTGACTATTCCTACTCAATGAACTTGAAATTTTTGCTCAAGTGTCAAGACTTATGGAACGACTTCAATATATATACGCGCAAATAAGTAAAGAATTAAAGAATATAAAAGTAATGACTTGGGCCAACACATACAAGAAGCTAATGGAATAAAGAGAACCGTACTTCATGAACAACTGAGCTGATGGGGGATGGGAGGGGAAAAAGATGGGTGGGGGGTGGGTGGCCCGAGAGTTTTTCAGAAACCATGAACCCTTATCATTTGGTCCTTTCAGCATCAAAAAAGACGTAGTGTCATGGCTTTCTGGAAATCCGCCAATGAGACTGAGAGTGGTCGATATAGGCTATAAGCACAGTTCGTGCTCGTGCTCTATTGTTTTTTTTAATGATTTTTGGTTTCTTTTCCGTTTGGTGGCACAGATTTTCAAGCCCATTTCCTAAGTTGGACAAGAATTTTTGATAAGCAACGTTGATAATCACTGCAAAAGCTCAACTCTCAGGCTAGTCCTACATAGCCGGTTTTTGGAAAGACCTTTATATGACGCTGAAAAATCAAAAATAAAACCATGTTTCATATTGGTCGCGCAGTTCAACTATTACTTCGCTGTAAGCACGAGAAGCATATCGACATGTAGAGAGAATCATCTAGTATCAAAGTTAAACGTTTAATTCAGAGTTTCTTCAAGAGTAGAAAAAACAATTCCTAATCAAATACACCTTACTTAAGTGCCATCGATTAATGTTCGCGCCGACCTCGCCGTGCCCCCTAGCCCATCGCCCGTGAGTTGGCCAAAGAACACTCGTTCGCGTATGTGAAACTCGATCTTATTTCCTCTGCTGCGTTGCACAGAAACGGTCTTTTCAGCGATATAAACATAGCGTTGAAATCGGTAGATTTTAAGCTATCGAATGACTACCAATAGTCCAAAGAAGGCGTTCTATCTTGCGAAAAGATGCGTGTGTGAAACATATTTTATTTTTATTTTTTCAACTTTATAAAAGGTTTTTTTCAAAAAAACCGGCCATGTATAGCGCTACCTTAAGACTTGAGCTTTCGAACGATTACCATCATTCTTTATGAGAACTTCTTGCCCAGTGTAGGGGGTTAGGCTTGAAAATCTGGGCTACCAAACGGAAAAGTACCCATTTTTTGCTGTGAGATTGCATGATTTGGGGGGGGGGGGGGGGGGGGGGCGTAGTCGAGTGGTTGCGATGCTCGTAGCGGCGCACAAGCAGCTCAGCTTCACTCCAAACCCTCTCCGGCAATAAACAACGAACTCTCTCGGGGACACCACAGCCAGGCTGTCATCGAGATTGCAAGTAGACTCGCTCAACCAGTATTCTACGACGTTCAAGAAGAACGAACGACGAATTGAATGTTAGATGTACTGGGATCGGCACAGCGAGAAGAAAAGTACTGTTAAAACGGATCAATAAAGTGTTTAACTGCATCGTTTTGGAATCGTTAATTGCGCATTTGTGTTGTGAACATTTTGGTGTACAAAAGTTCAATGAAGCAAAATTATTGGAGCTTGGCATGAACTCCATCTCAAAGCAAGTACAGGCAAGTTGTATACGAAAATGTTCGCAAGAAAATGCTCAATTCAACGATGCCGAGATCATGCGATTTTATTGCAAAAATCAAATAAAAAAAACCAAAGCGGCAAGAGTTCTTAACACAATCTAATTGTTCTACTCACGAGTTAGTCTCGTCACTATCAGAAAAGACATTCCGTCATGGTTTTCTGGAAATCGGCCAATCACACTGACTGAGTGGAACATAACAGGTTGAGTAATAATTCGTATCGTTTTCTTTTCCTAAGATAATTTCTGTGACGAAAAAGGAATGAGAAGAAAAGCTTAGAAAACTAATCTTTATATAATACCTCGAAATTATAGTATTACTACCACTCAATTCTCTAAGTCATATAAGTAACTAATCTTTATTTGAAGCTTCACGAGGTTGGTATCTTTTTCCGAATCGATGTTCTTCTTTCCTCTCAATGAGTTTTCGCGATTGCTTGTGGCTGACGTTTCGGCAAATACGCCTTCTTCAGAGCCTTACAATCCAATCCAGGATCGACCGGAAAGAAGAGCAATCGATTGGAAAAGACAATAACCTCGTGAAGCTTCAAGTAAAGATTAGTTTTCAAAGCTTCTCTTCTCATTTTCAAAGTTCCATATTATTAACATGCCGAGGTTTTAAGAAAGTCGGTCTTTCGAGTTGTTACGAAAAAGGAATGATTTTAGTATTGTTCAACTGCGCATTTTCTTAGGAACATTTTAGCATACAATTTGCCCATATTTGCTTTGAGATAAAGCTATTTTTAGAACAAATTCGCTTGGTACTTATGACGCGTTGGGGGCAATGGCAGTGAAGCGGCGCGCAGAATTTATAGATCCCGCGACGCGCTTCATCTTGGAGCAACTATAGGCAAGTTGTATACCAAAATGTTCGCAAGGAAATGCGTAATTGAACGATACAAAAATCTCATTGAAAAAACCACGAAAAAAAAACAGCACGATGTTCCCACATAACCTAACATTATCGACCGCTCTTTTATAGACTAGCTCAAAACGATATAATCGGATAAGGATATGACTTGTTTTGAGCCGATAGGTCTATTGCTATATAGACGCCTATTTCGTCCTATTGGGGCTCATCAGTAGCACCCTGCCTCGGTTCGGTCGATTCCTTGAGGCTAAATAACGATGGGGTGATTTATTAATCGGCGTCGATTCCTTTATAGAGGATTATTTAGCCTCAAAGGATCGACGGGACTGAAGCAGGGTGCTACAGATGAATCTCAATAGGACGAAACATGCACTAAATCTAACGGCACAAAACATGTCATATTCTCACCACAATCTGATAATCTTTGCAAGCCGTTGCGACGAGAGAGAACAGAGTCAGTGGTAACATTCACTATGATACTAAACGGACGATATAAGAAGAAATGAGTGGCAGAACGGCAGTGATTCCAGGCAGGACATCACCACTTGCTAGGAGTTCGATCCCAGGGAAGTTCTCCGTTTGAAGTGTCTGAGGGCGCAAAATTGTGTGGAGCGCGTTGCGTCAATGGAGCGCGATATACGTGATCGCAATGCAATGGATATGTCTTAATCCGAAGGGTTAATGCTCAGATCGCCACGTGTACACGTCTGTTCTGGAGTCACCTCCACATCGGATATGTACATTTTATAGAAATCGACTGGCTATGTGCACCTGAACGTTACGTCGCCTTGAACACCTCACGTCGTCATTAGAGTAGGGCAGGAGCCTGAGTAGCGACACTTTCCTCGAAAACTAACCGATCACCTCTTCGCCAGTGTCCCCTTGATGTGATTGGACGCTGCACAGTACAATATTGGCTGGATTTTTTGAAATGCCTCCTTTTTTGGAGCGTGGGGAGGTCAAATTGATTGACAATTTGGCGTTGCATCTGGAGTGTTTTTTTCCAAAGCGGAAAAAATAATCTTAAGTTTGATAATAAGAATCGAGCCAGCGCGGCCGATTGGTCGCGCTGCTGATCTACATCAACCAACTCCCCCCCCCCCCCCACTTAGCCGACAGGCAATGCGCGACGTGTTTGAAGCTCAATCTTATCTACCCTGTTATAGTGCAGCAAAGCGATCTTTTCAGAGAACAAGCGAACTCTCGGAATAGCTGAAACTTACGCTATCGAATGTTTACTAATAGTTTGTCGAATAAGCTCTGTAATACGTGTGTGTGAAATAAAAATCCATTTTCTCCGCTACAGCTGTTAGCTGAAAGGGTTTGTAAGGAGACCTTTCATGTGAACAGGTAAACTTTCAGCATTGCCAAGATTCACGCTATTTGATGGATAATGATTGTTTGCGGAGAGAGCTCTATTTAGCAAAGTATAAAGCACGGTAGCGCGATAGCGCTCTTTGAGTTTGAAACGAACTTTTTTTCCTGTATTTCACAGCGTCGTAAGAAGGCTTTTTTGAGAGATAAGTACGTTTCGGATTCAAAATGATCCAATTTTCAAGTGATTGTAAACAGTCTAAGTAAAAGTCTTTGACCAGTAAAAAAATTTTTTCCAAAAAACCCTTTCAGATAACGGAATTGTCCTCACAAATCCTGACCGAGCGAAAAATCGGCGCCAAAATATGGAACGTATTCTTATTGTTTGCTTCTACAGCGCACTTAAGATGCGTTCTCAAAATCCAAAACACAGTATAAAAATCGCTGTGATTTATGCTATCGAATGATCACCTTAACTCTATAAGGAGGAGAAGAAAATAAGGTTAAATGAGTAAAATAGATTGCCATTAGAACCAGTAGAAAGGTTCGCAGAAAATGACGCACAGAGAAGAACTATCGCAGAGAATTCTACAAATATCAATCATAACACTAGAAATTTTACTCGAATCAAAACACGTTTTCAAGCGAAAAAGTTTGTGGCTCAGCTGTCACTAATTTTTCTGTACTGGGAATTGTATCCGGCGAAAACAGCATGCAAATGGGTCACTTAGGAGCAAAGAGAGACGAAGCAGAAGTGATTCTCATCAATCGAAGACTTGTCAGTTACCGAAAATTCATAAAATCCTGAATGCGAAACATGAGATTCTCAAAAAGTTGTAATCTATTAGACTCGAAACTATGTTCTGTCGTATTCTTATTTGTTATTTTTATCTACTTACAATAAATTCACTTCTTGGTCTTTCTTATGGTGTCTAATGTCTTTCGAAAATTCGTGACCTCGAATTCCAAATATGTGAGCCATTGCATTTATTGCTACTATATAAAAATTGCTGACAATAATGTCAGACGCGCAATGTGCGTGTGAGCGTTGTCTAGACGCCTTTTCGATAAAGCTGTCACAGCCGACTTTGACGTGTTGGTGTCGCCTTCACAAAACTTGTTAAACCAACGTTGTGTTGTTCGTATATTAAACGCCTTGTGATTAAGTGCTCTACATAGTTTGTGTCGCTTCAGTAGCAGGATGACCCAAGTGGAACATTAAAGAGACATTCACGGCTTAGATTTTGAAGTGTTTCATTCTAAGTAAGGGAGTTTATAGAGCTACAGAAATTAAAGTGGCCTACATATTTGGAATTTCGAGATCACGAGCTTCCGGATGACATTAAATACGACGAAAAAGGTCTAGATATAAGTCTATTGTAGCTAAACAAAACTAACCAAGAAATGCTGCAGAACATATTTTCTATCCTGATACTTCAGGCCTTCTAAATGCAGCTTAAGCTTTTATTAGGCCTTTTAGGTCTATTATTAGGTATTTTATTAGGCAAGTTTTGGCACTCGAGAGATAAGCATCAAATTTGTCATCCAGAAGCAGTTAGAATTGCTTAACAACACTATTCAAAGTATGCGCCACTAGCTTGAACACATACGTTATCTCTCGAGCAACAAGTCTATACCGTGCTCATATAATTCCTCACCCTTGGATTCAGTGCGAGAACTGTCAATCCTTGGCGCAAATAACAGATGTTTCAGAACTTTTTCTTGCTCGGAATGTGCTCCAGCGACCGGAAGAGGTGATAGTAAAACGGCGACAAGCCAGGAGTGTACAGCGGATCATCCGGGAACTCCTAGCCCAGTTCGGTCAACTTCCTCTTTGCGGATTTGGTGACGTGCAGCCTTGTGTTGTCTTGAGGTAGAATGAGACTGCGGCGACATCGTGTGAAAGGGTCCTTCGAGTTGCTTTTGCCGGTGCTAAACCAAGCAAAGAACTCAAACGCTATTCACCTGGGTACAAACCCTTGAGCCTTTGCACGGTTGATATTTTCGAAGGCGGTCTGTGCACAGCGTCTCAATTCGTACTCGTAAAGCAGAACAATTGTCGATAAAGGCTTTATTGAGCGGCCATGACGGGCAAGTATGAACAAATTTGGTACCATAAGAGAACTCAGGAAATTCTGCACAAAGCGGTACGAATTTGTTGCCCCGAGAGATGGTGGAAATTTGTTCGGTCTGATGGCGCATACTTTGGATCGGTTGCTAAGCAAATCCAAATTCTTTTTGCTAATGAATCTGATGTTTATTTCTCTAGCGCCGAAACTTGTGAGAAACCAAATCTTTCCAAAGAAGTGAGCACAGCTATTGAACGCAACAAAGGCAGATTTGGAAATAAGGATAGCACTAAATTACAATACGCCCAAACAGTTCAGGGGTCAACTTGTCCGCAACTGATCGTACAACAGTCTCTGAGATACAACCAACTGCATTATTTGCTCTAGCATTAGCGACGGCAATTGAAACGGCTTTGATATGACGTACATAAATTTTTGCAAAACATGCGAAGACGAATACAATGGCAAAGCGGATAGGCCACTCTGCACTCGTAATAAAGAACTTCCAGTTGGAAAATTGGAAGCCAAAAAAACACTCTGCTAAATGAGCGTAATTAACACAAATATAACGCAGAATATTTCGGTGTAAAGGTCGCCATACTCGCACAGAATCCTAAAGCATCCTCTAGGTGAACTGCCGAAGATTTTGGATAAATACCAAGATTCTAAGAAGGAATTGCAAAGAGGAGCGTTTCGTGATCACGTGTAACCTCACATTATACCTCAGGATAATTTTTAAACCCGGTTCAAGCACATTCCTATTTGATGCAAGACACACAGCTATTTATCTCTAATCAGTACTGGAAGACTCATAACCAAGTGAACGGTGAGTGCTTCAAACAGAAGAGCCTTACTGTGCAATTCGATAATCCGTTAATTACATGTGATGCCGTTATTATGGAAGCACTGAGCTTAGTAGACTGCGAATAAATTGAACATTTCTAGGTGCTGAAGAAGGCTAAACCGCCAAAACGGCGGCCGTTGTATTGCTATTCCGATGTATTATTATACACTATATTCAAAAACCTCGCATATGCTTAGTATGGAAACACCGGATTATTTTCAATCTATGGCGAGTTTGCTAGTACATCTCGAAGCAGCTCCCATTGGTGAGGGGCAACAACCGAGTATGATGTGAGGTTACGCGTGATCACGGAACGCTCCTCTTCGCGATTCCTTCTTGGAATATTGGTATTTATCCACGATCTTCAACAGTTTACCGGGAGGATGTTATAGAATTCTGTGCGAGTATGGTGATCTTTACATCAAAATCTTCTATATACTTTTGTTAATCACGCTCACCTCCCAAAGTGTTTTCTCTCGGCTTCAAATCTTCCAGCTGAAAGTTCTTTATTACGAGTGCAGAACGGCCTACCGGCTTTGCCACTGCATTCGTCTTCGCATATCCTACAAAAAAAAATTCATCAAGTGGAGTGGTAATTAGTAGAGAAGTCATTGAAACTACTAAGTGAGGAAGCTTAGCATCATTTTAATTTATGATTATCAATGTAGAGGTGGACGGATAAGATGAATCAAAAGGTAAGCATTGGGATGGGATGTTGGCGATCACTACGAAGCAATCTGAGGCGATTAAGGTGCCATCGGAGGCGTGCCCTTTGACAGTCGCTCAAGAGCTTTTCTGTCTTTCCTTTGTTTGGAAACCATTCGAAATGCCAGCTGCAAGCTAAAAAAACTGTCCATCCGCCGGCCCTTGTCGCAAAACCGTCGCTAAGACTCATTGCCTGATCTTTTGAGTTTTCTACAATTAGAATATTAATAATTCGATGATATGCGATAGGAATATGTGTAGAAGGAAAGGAAAGTAGCAGTTTTTCGGGGGACTAACTGCTACACGCCGAATGATTCGATAACGTACGCGTTATTGGAGTGCGTATTACGTAGACGATCCAGAAACATTTGAGTGATACTGAAGTGGGCCGGGACGTGTCTTAAAACTGGACGAGTGTTAGGTTTAGAAACCAAGCTATTCTGTCCGTTGGCCCGTCCACGCAACTAATCAAGGGTCTTGTCTTGAACTTTGAAAGACCGATAGCGACCAAATCATTAGTGGAAACCAACTTGTGAGTATTTATGAGTAGATACCGGACGGGACAGGATAGTTAGCCAATTTTGAGCTGTGTACTAGTGAATAGTTTCAATCTGCTGTCTTGCCGCTTGGACCCTTTCCGCATGATTTTTGGTACTGACTTCGAAATTTCTTCGCAGACGATCGGCAGTGGAGGGAAGGGTCTTCTAGATATTTTTCTGTTATACTTACATCCAACTGACGAGAACTCTCGAGCGACTGTCAGCCTTCCGATAGCAGTTTATTAGGCACAGCTTGCTTCGTAGTCCCGTAGCTCAGTAGCTCTAGTGTTCCTGTGTTCTAGTTATTCACCCACTTCGCTCATATCTATTTACTCAACTGCACATCGTCAGACTGCAAATGTGTCGTCATTATTGTTATAAACAGTAATAACCCAAACGTGAATTGTTTCCGTGTTTAGTGAAGATACCTGCGTGGCCGTGACGAATTAATACAGGTCGAGCATTCTGCTTCGAAATGGTAATTATTGTGTCCTAAAGACTAACTCGAAACTCAGCAGTCTTCATTGAACACTCAATATAATTTGGTGCATCGGCCTTCTCTAGCGGACTCGGGTACGTTATTCGCTATTCTCTAATCCTGCAATTGGCCAATTGAGCCACTCAGCACACGGCGAAACTTCTCTTTGCACAAACGTTTCGAATGATTCCGTACTACAAGCCACCCAAGATCTGCTTGCACACATGAAAGAGCAATAATATGTATGGTTTCTCAATCAGCAGCTTATAGGCCTCCTAAAGAAATACCCAAACTGCTCAGTCTTGGATGGTTCCGGAAATATTCACACAACTTGGGGATTGGCTATGGAACAGCGACTGGCAACAAACTTGCGATTGCGTTTATGTCTAAAACTGGAGCCCGTACTCAACCTCGAGTCACAAACTCTACTGCAGATATATTGGCGACTGCTTTGTCATTTGTCCAACACAAGAGGACATGGACAAATGCTTTGAATTACTCAACACACAATCGCAGTACATAAGGTTCACCCGAGAGAAACCGCAAAAAGATTTCCTTCTATTCCTCAATGTTCAAGTTAAGCTTTCCAAAAATGGCTACAGCATAAAATGGTATCGAAAGCCAAGTAATAAAATATCTCGGTTCATTACCTCTCCTCATACCCTTCTCACACCAAACGATCACTTATAAGAAACATGTTCCTCACAGCCTCCAGCGTGTGCACAGGAAGGGAAGAGAAGGAAGAATCAATGAACTTGGCACGCGATATAGCCATCTCCAATGGCTACGAAAGTGCAGCACATTAGGATCGGTTCAAAGGAGAACTTAAACACTCCAACAATAGAAGCAATGACAATAAGATCCCGCTTATCCTATCCTTTATCTCAGACGAAATAAGTACAGTTATAAAGCGATGTGCGAAAAGGGCAGCTTTGGAAGATTCGGTAACCGTTATCGAAGTACCACCGATCTCTCAAACGCCAATTAGTCCGTAACCGCCTATACGATCCCCTCTGTTCCACAAAAAATTGCATAATATGCCCAAAGGGTAAAGACGACGATTGGATGAGTTCAGGTACAATTTACCTGATCTCTTGTAATATGTGTGAATACGAGTATATCGGCGAAACGGGAAAACCACCGCTTTACATCCGCGTAGAAGAATACCTAAACGGATTACGTAATACGACTTGGAAACACCGTTAGGGGCGCATAAAATACGGATACACAACAAGAATGGTTTGAAGTCAAAGTCACTATCCTCGCACGGGAACAAAAGGCCTCAGCGCAAAAGCACTCCAAGCGTTTTGGATTTACGCCAAAAGTCCCAATATGAACCGCAAAGACGAATGCCTCGTCATAACACTTGACTTCGCGCCATTTCTCATATCGATTTTTTGATCTGAGTCACGTGCGGCGCCCTCCCCCCCGCCCCTTGCGCATAGTCCTCGTCCATGCAAAACTGTGATCGGTTGGTCCGCACAATATCTCACAGACTATAAAACAAAAAGGTACGTAAGCTGTTCTGCTTTGGTTATGAAAGTGCTTGACTGAGTTGTTGCATATCAGTTTGACTCTTTCAGGCTCTGAAGAAAGCGACGAAGCCGGAACGTCAGCTATCACCATCACGTGTATTGCACTGTTAATCTGCACCGGATAAATCGTCAACTTAGCAACCTCGTATTAGCTAAAGACGAAAATCAAGGAGTTGAGGCGAGTTTAGTAGACGACCGGATTCTCGAAATTGAAACGGTACCTAGTTTGAAAGCGTAAGACGCTGACTCGATGCACACCTTTTTCTTTGTGCGCCAAATTGAGATTGTCTTCATAAAAAAAGGCTATTATCCAGAAAGCTGACGTTTTGACAGTCTTGCTTTCTCGAGAGCCTCGAAAGATCAGATGGCCCACAACTCAGTCGGCTAAATACGGCAGTGCATTTCCCACATCAGAATATCGGTCTTATATAATTCATATCCTGTAAGATTACAAGACATTGCTCCTTGCGGTCACATTTGGATTAATT